>VWZY01008591.1:563348-634800 GCA_013399075.1 Chloroceryle aenea | reverse complement strand
CAAAGGCCTGGAGTGAAAGGACGATGGATAATGGTTTTAAATTAGAAAGGAGTGGACTTAGATTAGATGTAAGGAGTAAGTTCTGTATCATTAGAGTGGTGGAGCACTGGAACAGGCTGCCCAGGAAGGTGGTTAAGGCCCCATCCCTGGAGACATTCAAGGTGGGGCTTGACAGAGCTCTGAGCAACAGAAACATTTCTATGTTTCTGTATTGTTTCCAAGAAGAACAATAGAAAAAAGAATGACATGTACCTAAGCTAATGAGATACCTATCCTCCACCTAATGAAGTTAAATCGATAGATTGTACTTTGCGAGACAAAGAAATATGGATGATACTTTTTTCTTTTATTCCAACAAGGAAAGAGGTTGAAAGAAGCAGAGAGGATGGCAGGTTATGTCATATCTAAAAATGAAAGAACTGTTTCACAGTAAGTCATTTTATTTATTTTTTAAAAAAATGATTAGACATTTTGTATGAAGATTCTACAACATTGTTAGGCATTCTGCTAGGAAGGAAATTAATTAGGAAACTGAAACATTTAATCCTCCTGAAGGTAGGACTTACTATTATATTTCAGAAATGTGCTTCATTCACAGTCTCTCTCTTTCTTCCTCATGTATGTAAAACTAAATAAATATTCTAATTGTTTATTTATAGCATACCTATACTGGAAGAAACAACATTAAAATAATTATTATTTCTTTATTTTAAGACATGTTGAACCCATGTGTTCATCCAGTTCCAGACAGCTGTTTAGAAATTTAACTGTCTGGATGCTGACCAAAATAAATGGAATGCCCTTGGCATAATATCCCTGTAAAATCTGTCATTTAGTCATGCACTAAAATTAATAAATCTTGAGAAGAAATGAAGAACTGAGCTTCAGGGTTGAAAGACATCTTAAAAAACACGTCCTCTGTTTTTCACCCTTCCTCCAGCCTTAGAGTTTAATATATGTCTTGGCTCCAAGTAGATAGAATATTAACTTTAAATACAAAGGTCACAGTCCTGTGGCTTGATAACATACCATTCTTGATTGCTGTTTGAACAAAACAAAAAAGTGCTGTTTGGCATAGTCAGAAGTAGAAAACTAAAATTATAGACCACAATAAAGTCTGCCTGTAATAATCTGCAGTCTTTAAGAAGAGAGAAAACATATGCTGTGATTTCAGTACTCTCAGCTTTACTGGAGCACACCAGCAAATGGCATTTCCCTTCTTTTACTTTTCAGTGCAGTCTTTTAATTCAGCAAATATAAACTTAGAAGGTGTTCTTCAGCCTCTCCAGATAGTCTGGATGCTGCTGCTATGGCTTTATGAGGGCTTTTCACCACCCACTGAAAATCATTTCTGAGGCAGTGGTTGAGGTAAGAAGCATGACCAAAATGCTTAGTTCTCCTGGGATGCAGCTCTGTGTGAAAATTCTGAGGAACACTGTCATCAACAGAATTCAGTCTGACAGACTTGGAGTAGCCCTGAGGCTGCTCCAACTACCCCAGTATGATTACAAGGAAAACAGGGAAATGCAAGGAATAAAGGAAGACTTAATAGGAAAATGCAAGGAACTAAAGAAGACAACCATCTTGTGAGCAAGGTACAACTATTCTGAGATTAGAACTGTTAGCAAAATGTTTCATCTTTCTTTCAAAGAGTACTTTCTGAGACACTGAGGTAGATGAAGGGTGATTAACAGACATCCCATCTCTACATGCCGATCCAATGCAGTTGTTACAGCAAAGAACCTAACCAATGCTAAGAATTCCCTTTCACTGCATACCAGCCATGGAGTGGGTGATGCTGCAGCCATTGAACTCTTCCATGCAGGAGGCTGACATAATCAGAAAACAGTACTAAAGCCTTTTAAATCCCTCAATGTCTACCACTTAAATGCAGTACCCTGAGATACTTGTTTTCTGGATGCTCTAACAGATCTTCTCACTAAACTATTGTTTACTTTTAAATAACTGCACCCCATACAAAGGTTAGGATATTTCTGGAAATAAGGTATAAATTACCGGTGAGGCTGGGTGAGGTGCAGAGTCATATGCAATGGGACATGAGAACCATGTAGAAGCTTCCACTAAAAAGATTGAAGTAGTGATTTTGGCCCTGATAATTAACTCCCAGTTGTATTAAGAAAAAGTTTTCTCCTCCTTGCAGTCAATAAAATAATGAGGATATGGTTATACAAGTCCTTCACAACTGGCATACCACAGAACTTAACAGATCAAAGATGTGCGTTCCAGTGGTCCAAATCCTTCCTCTACGCCCATCTGATAGTTTTTAAATACCTAGCAAAAGTTTCTGCATGTCTTTGGACAAGGCTGAACAATCTCTGAGTAATCGTAGATAATTTAGCTTTAATACCCACGTGAGATTTAGCAACTCTGCAAAACCTAAGCCAGAGTTCAGGATACCTGCTACAGACACTTCCAATTCCTCTGCTGAAGCCAGATCTGCCTGTTTCATTGCTTGTGCATCCAGCATCCACTTATTGGCATATCCATCACAATAGCACAGGACTTTCTGCTCTCTGGAGTGTCTCCACAAACAGCTCTGAAATCCATATGGCTCTCCAATAGTCACCAGAAAGCAACCAGATAGAATGGTTATACTGGTCAAACGATAGCAGGTCAGTCAAATTTAGTGTCCTTTGATGCACAAGGAGCCAGACCGCACAAACTGCTCAGCAGCATCTATAACCTGTCATTTGTATTATGTACTCTAGGTGGCCCTGCTCTAGCAGGGGGGGTTGGACTAGATGATCTTTCGAGGTCCCTTCCAACCCCTAGGATTCTGTGATTCTGTGATTCTGTGAAGGGTGCAGATTTTCAGAAATAAAGGGCTCTGCTGGTTGGGAAAATTGGATCTCAGCTGTAGATGCCTCTTTCCTAAATCTTGTTTTCACACACTCTCCCATGGCTGACAGACACACAGCATGTGTTGGAAGGAGCTCTGTAAGAATTCAATACAAAGAGGGAAATAGAACATTTCAGCAGCTTTTGCTGTTGTAATTTCAAAGCTGTTGTACAAATTTTAATGTTTTATGAACTCCTTTACATTCGCTGCTCTGAAGCCTTAGCAGTTGAGCATATTAATATGATGCCTCCAATTGCTGCTGGGAAAGCTAAGAAACATGTAACCTATGGTGCCCACCTGTTCAAAATACAAACAATACATGTTTAATGACATAAAGATAATAGCTTAAGTAAACCATATCTATTACATTGTTGTTAAAGCCTATTTTACTGTGTATACACAAGTGTCCATGTTACAGAAAGAATATTTTGCAATGAAAATGCAGTCTGTATGAGTAAGAAGGTGAATTTCTTACACAACCAGCATTTGACATAATGAACAGGTAATAAATCTCCAATTATCTTGACCCAGAGAGTTTTGGATGAACTAGAGTAGTTTTGGCTGTCTTTTGTGTGTGTAATATGTAAGAGTATGTTGGGGAGCAATGTTTTCAGGTCCTTGTTTTGAATCAGATTTGTTCTTGTCCACAGTTTATCAGAAGAATCATGTGACTGCCTAACCACAACATACTCACATGCAAGCACATTATGCAATCCCCAGATTAGTAACACCTATTTCATGGTTTTGCCACAGGCATTAACAATACCTCACACTAACTCACAAAGACCAAATAAATGCTCAATGTTTTGAGCAAAGACAATATCCTTCATTCTTTTTTTTTTTTTTCTCAAAACAGGGGAAACAAGTGAGCAAATTAAACTGGTTTATGAGGAAAGCAACTATTTGTCAATAACAGAAATTAGATATTATGATGTATAGCCCAATCATTATAAAATAAAATTCTTCTCTCTTGTGATTGCCAGTTCAAAAATCTATTAATCTGAAAAATTTCTCAGATCAAAGGAATTCAGCTTTTCTTTTTCCCCATAGTAAGTTTGTTCATAAAGTGCTATTTTATATAACAACTTTCTAAGGCTATGGTCACACAACTTTGTGATATTCCATATAGTATAGCCTCAGTTCTGACACTTGTTTCAGGTTCCTATAAGTAATTTGTGAGAGGTAAGAGAAATACAGTGAAGTGGATGAATTTTTCCTATGCTACAAACTTCTGGTGAAATTATCCTGCTGAACATACGCTACAAGAAAATGAGTGGTCACTTAACGGCCGACTTCACTGCCAGCTACTTACCTTTAAAACATTTCCAGAAAATGCACAGCAATGGGTGTTTAATTCTTCCTCTGCTACCTATCTTCATGTTGCAAAACCATTGTAAATTCTGTGTTTTCAGGGTTCTCCAAACCCAGATTAAGATCAGCAAACCCAGATTTTTTTTAATTAATTGTGAACTGCTGTATGAACATATTTTATATGCATGCAAAGACAAAATATTTTCAGAGCAACATTAAATAGTAAATTGTTCTTCTGCCAACCTGTTCAGCCCCATCCTTCTGTGAAAAGCCTGGAAGCATGGAGCAGAGCACGCCTCCTTCCCCTCAGAGAGGACTGCAGGGATGTGATCCATCATCCCTGGAAGCTCATCCCCACCCTGGGCTCTCCCAACACAGCAGCTGAAGGAAAGAAGAACACCAAGTCCAGTCCAGCAATCTGACCTGGCCCTGGGGCAAAAGAAACATTTAACTTTCCACGGCCAGTGCTTGACAGACCATGGTACAGTTTATGAGCAGTGAAACCTTCGCTTGTTAAGCTTCTAGGCCTTCCGTGAAAAACATGTATTTCTAACCTAGGGAATGTTGGGATTTTTTTAAGCCATTTGTGGTTTTAGAAGGTATAGAGACTGAACTCACCTGCCTCACTAGCTACGTATATGCCCATGGCTTGGGACATGTTCGCCGAAGTCAGAGCTTGGGAAACTGAATCTGAAAATACCAACCAAGAAACACACATGACACCTTCTCCTTCTTTACAGAAAAGGTCAAACGATGTATTACTTTAAGAAGGAAGGAAGGAAGGAAGGAAGGATGGACTATTCTCCAAAACATAACTCAGTTTTGGAAAAGTGTATTATAGTTCCCTTCTATGCTATCTGATTTATAATTGACCTACTTATGATAAACCGGTGGTGTCAATCTATAAGTATATTGCTTTTTTCTGATAGGACAGTTTACATACAGAACCTGACAAATTCCACTGTGATGGTTGTATATTGGTATGACTTTAATTACTAACATTAATTCACAAAGGAACTGAATGCCTTGTCACTGATGCTCTTCCTTTATGAGTCCCTACCCTCCAAAAATTTAAGCATTTAGCTTTCCAGCAATGTACTCTGCATTTATTAGGATTGCTCAAGCCGTGTCTTGGAAACATCTTTTTTGGTTTTCCTTCAATAATTTGTACTACTACATAAAGTACTACTATGTTTAACCCTAATGTAGCAAAATATTTTAGCATATGTTTACAATTAATTCTACCAACCTAAGAAAAACAATGAGAATTTGCTAAATCAGCTCTTCCAAATGTAAAGGGAAAAGAGAAAGTACCATATCCATAGCTGAAAAATGTAATGATTGTGATTTATTGGAAATGAGAAAGCAAGGATCTGAGTTGAGGTTTTAGATCATCTATTTGACCTTTTCATAATAAAAAAATCTTTTTCTAAAACACTTCTTTGCCAGTGGAGCAGAATACTCTTTTCACAAAATATGTGCAGAGATAGTATACATGTCAGGGTGTCAGCTTACTCATAAATAGCATACCACTTCATTGAACTTCCACTGAAATGTACAGCCAGACTTCTGACTTGAAAAATTCAATGCTTGGTGCTAGGTATTTTTACCTTCCTCTTTCCCAGAAGAAACAGCTTTTTCAAGTAAGGTAGTTTTAGTGACTGAAGTGCCATTATTTTCATACTCCTTTAACCTCCTAGTAAGTCAGCATTTCCTGCCTTGGAATATTTTATCTGTTTTCTTTCCACTATCAAAACCTGTACAATTTTAATTGTATAAAATAGCTTAAGAAAAAAAAAAAACAAAACAAAACACACACACACCAAAAAAAAAAACAAAAACCAAAACACAAACCCCATCTTCAGTTTCAACAAAGCTATCTAACATAACAATGGCATTGTAACCAAGGGGTTACAAATTAAGCTGGAGTTCTATATCTTTTACTGTTTCATTTACAAGCTTATGATCCATAAAATGTTTTAGTATAACTTAATTTTGCTTCAGTATAAAACAGAAATGTTTATTATCTTTTGGTTTTTTTCTTGACACATTTAAACTGCGTGCTTCCTGTGTTAATAATGGTTGTTGATTTTCCTGTGATTTGCCCTAGACAACTGCGTGCTTTATAGCTACAGTGGTATTTATCTAATTTTTGGGTTGCTTGTAGATACAATTAATTTTTTTTACCTTCCTATCTATTTTTTCTTTTTATATTGATTAATTTTAACACTTTGGTGGGACATATATAACATGCTTCTTTATCACAGAATCTGACTTGGAAGACACTAACAGTACCAATGCCTTCCAGTCAGTAATTTTCATTTCTTACCTACTATTCACTACAATTAAAATGAGATTTTTTCCTGCTGTATTCTAGCCTTAAACTGGAAAATATATTTCAAACAAACAAACAAACTGTAACCAACATTTCATATGTGTGTTTTAATTTCAGGCACGCCAACCATCCCTTTCACATGAGTGGTATTTGTTAAAAAAATTTAAATTTAGGGTATATGTATATCGTTAGAAGATTAATACCTGAAATATAGATCTCCACTGTATTTCTGGTCTTGCTAACTACCTTTACATTTGCTTACCTGGGCTTAGAGAACTGCTCAAAGGAATGGAAACTTTATGATGGTATACAAAATAATAGCTGACTTGTAAATGAAGAATTTTATTTTTTCATAAAGTAAATAGAGAGCTCTTTTCTTTGATTTATGCTGAGCCAGTATGAAATTCCCAGATTAAAATACATACCAAGCAACACTTCTTGTACTTTTTAACTTAAGCAGCTTTCTCTTATTAAACATCTTTTCCACCACAATTACAGATCTCTTTTTATTAGGAGAATGTGACCGCTGGCTCCCCAAAAGGGAAAGGCTTGTTTCCATATTGCTTTCCAGACCACTCCCTTCACTGGGAATTAGGTTGCCTGCTTGAAACACTAAAAAAAATTTGAGCTCATGTGAAAAAGCCATTTGCATCTTGGACGGATTTCACAAAAATTTAGTTCATTGGGTAATAACCAGATTAAACAGGCCATTCTGCATCTCATAGAGCATGACACAATGGATTACATATTTTTTTAATTATCATCTGCATCTTCTCTAATTGACACAGCACTTAGACAAGATGCACTGAAATGCGTGAATATGTTGATTTAATAAATACAAGTGAGTAGCTGTTATTTTATTGAGCTGGCCCCATCCTCTTGATATCCACCCTTTAGATAGTTATAAACATTGATAAGATCCTCTCTCAGCCTTCTTTTCTCCAGGTCCCTCACCCTTTGCTTGTAAGGGAGATGTTCCAGTCCCTTAATTATCTTCATAGCCCTCCACTCAACTCTCTCCAGTAGTTCCCTGTGTGTCTTGAACTGAGGAGCCCAGAACTGGACAAAGGACTCCAGATGTGGCCTCACTAGGGCAGAGGGGGAGGACAACTTCCATCAATCTGCAGGCCACACTCTTCTTAATGCACTCCAGGATACTATTGGCCTTCTTGGTCACAAGGGCACATTGCTGGCTCATGGTTAACTTGTTGTCCACCAGAACTTTAGGCTCCCTCTCCACAAAGCTGCTTTCCAGCAGGTCAACCCTTAACCTGTATCAGTGCATGGGGTTTCACTCACAAAGAAAAGTCTTTCTGTACATTTTTACTGTGCTTTTCTTCCTTTTCACATTTCTACAACTAAGTAGTATGCATTCAGTTAGATTAAAAAAAAACACATTTATTACTGTTTTTTTCCTTTTATTCTGAAAGGGGGCAAAGTCAAGGAACAATTAAAGACTCCTAATAAAATGAAAGCTTAAAGTTTTATTTTCAATCAAACCTTTAATATTTCTTCACAGAAAACTATTGCCTTTAGATTTTCCTTTTTTTCACAAAATATGCTCTCCTTCCTTAATTCAAGCGATTCAACATGTAATAGTGGTGTTCATTAACAAGGACTCTGAGACCATGATTACACTGAGGTAGTCTAATTTTAAAGTACAAAAGCAATGAATACCCAAACTTGTGTAAGTCACTAGTGTTACAGATTCTATGCCGAACAAAAGTAAAAATACTTTTACTAGGTGATGTATATTTAATATTATTTTGGCTGTGCTAAGTGCATGAGCAAACATTTTCACTTGTAGACAAGTATTACATTTCTAAACTCATTGATGAGATTATCAACATACCTTTTGGACAGCTGAAACAATGTCAGCCATCAAATGACAGTCATCCTGATAGATATCTAGAAGAATTGTTCCTACCAAAGGACATCGCTGTTATTTAGATTGATGAGACTCTTCATAGGTTAAACTTGGCAACTGATCTCAAACTGCCATTTGTGAAAATACAGTTTAATACATCTGTGTCTGATAGACCTGGATCTAAAAAAAGGATATGGACCCTCAAAATCCCTCCCCAAGGATGCAACACAACGGATGTTGAAGGTGAGGAGAGCTGGAAGCTGAACCCACCTTGGTTGTAACAACTGAGAGTCCTAGGGGACCAGGTGCCCTGGGGCTCAGCTCTGGGTCTTTATCTCCTCCCAAGAGCAAGGAGATTCACCCAGTACTGGTTCCTGTTTGGCTAAAGGAAAATCTACAATTGAGTCAATACCAACGGGCTGGAAAGAAAGGCCAGCACAAGGCCAAGCAGGACCTGCAAAATATTTTGGTGTCTCTTTGCCCCAGGGAGCTTGTAGAGGGAGGCAAGTAATACTGTTCCTGTGCTTTGCCCCAGTCTGTTGTCTGACTGATTGGGGTCCAAAGAATTTAAGGATATAAAACCTTGTCCTGAGAAAAGGTGGATGAGATGTCATGTGAGAATTGGCAAGGATACTCATGCACATAGATATTTATGTTCCTGGTTAGGATTAGACCACAGCATGTTTTAAGGTTTCTACCTTCTTCACATCTGTATGAGGGCATTCGCAGAGTATACCAAGCACAAAAATATATTTAATATCTATATAAAAACCTTAGGAGTGTTAATGTTTTAATAGAAACATAATTTAATCTGAGCAGTTACTAAACTGTAGCCAGTTCCACCCCCATAGTGATAGCCTCTGGAATATGATTGTTTCATTTTTTTATTCTGTTTATCCTATTCACCTTCAGTCTTTCTTTTTTCAATGTACACTGAAGTGTTACGTATTTTTTGATCACATTACTATTCTTCTCTTATAATTATGTCTTAAGCTCTGAAGAACATAAAAAATTGCCTAAATCTCTTCCTCAGAGTCAAACTGACTGTGATTCCTGAGCTGAAGCCACTGGTTATCCATTGTGGTGCAAATTCCCCCTTTTAGATCTCTGGTTTAAATGCAGCTGCCTTTGAATCACACATACTTTTCACTACCAATTGGATGATTCCTCAGCCTCAAGAGGGAAAACTGGTACAGACCAATTCCCATTAGATGTTTACATAACAGAAAACACCAGTATGACTTGTACTAGCTATGACCACACACAATCTTTTTCAGTTTTAATTAAAGAGGTCTGGAGATGGAATGGGATTAGCCACAGCCTTTGAGGAAGTCTTGTGAGTTGATGTTGAAGCACTTTTGCAGGGTAGTGGAGAAAAAATCCCCTGCATTCCTCTGCCTTGTGGTATATTTGATCTGTAAGCAAAACAAGGACTCTAATTTAATTTTACAGTGTGCTGTGATATTTTTATGAAGGGCGTGATGCATGCACTATTTGAGGTTATTCCTCTGTTTCCTGGGCTGTCAGTCTAACACCTTTCACAGGAATTAAATCCTCATTTAAAATGTGGAAAGCTGAGACAGAGAGCATAATGTCCAGATATCAAGCACTGTCAGACAAGAACTGAGAGGAGGTGGTGCTGCTCAGCTATTTTATCAACATTACTGTGTCCCTTTCCCTTAACTAATATGATATAAAACTTTAAAGGAAGAACAAACCCGAGATCTTTTTTTTTCTGAGAATCTCATTTTTCGGGTAAGTCCTAATGTACACAAGGTGAAATATTGTCAAAAGACTGCTTGTACTTTTTTGCTGACTCAGTTCTGCTCTGCTCAGCCACCATCTCTTCCTTTGTGGACTATGTTAAGAGTATGATGAAAAGCCTTCTACAGAAAAAGCAGTTTGACATCAGCAAACAAAACACACTTCTATATAAACACTTTACCTGAAGTTTCTGCTTCCTTTCCCCCTCTCCTCATTGTTTTGGGGAGAGGGTCTGCTGAGTGACCTGCCCCTTTTTTCTGAGGTATTTGCTTTCCAGTAGTGGGTAACATTGTTTCAGTCTAAAACTGTGTTGTTCAGTCCTGGAGGAGACAAAAAATAGCATGTGCTGCTTCCTAGACTCCAAATTTTTCCCACTGTTCCATTCTTTCCCTTTAAATCACTCAACTGACAGAAAAATGGACCTAGTCTTCCGACATTTACGCTATTTACAGGTTTGAAGAAGTAGGTAGTATCCATTCTTGAATAAGGGATAAAAAGATAAAGCATTTTTATATAGTTGACCTTGACTGCATTTAAAAACTGGATGTCAAAATCAACATGCAAACTTATTAAGAGCAGTATTTTTTAGGAGAATTTTAATAAAGCCAACTTACCGAGTATATGGAAAACATCTGAGCACTGGCTACTTGTATCAAAGCGTTAGTGCCTTTGCACTCACAGAATAAGAGGTTCTTAGGCATACAGGCTCATAATATTTCCAGAAATAGTTCCACCCTTAAATTAGTGGGTTAGGAATTGAGCATTCTCAGCGCAAGAATGCTTTACCAGTTCCACCTATGACACAGTCTGCAAAGATTCTGCTTGATGCAGGGGAAAAGGTAGAAAGTAAAGACAAAATCTATTTGTGCATAACCAAAAACAAAATAAACATGAAAGAATAAACAGATATAATCAGGAAATATTGGATAGCTAATCAAAACATTATATACCTTAATAAAAATGCTGGAAGACATGATGGCAGTCCAGAAATGTTAAACAGTATTGCATCTTATTTAATGCTGAATACCTTAGAATATGTTTCTATTGAAAAGTTCTAATGGTGAAAATTGTTACTGTTTACCAGATAAAAATTATAAACTTCTATCCTACTCAATATTAGAAAAATTCATATTTTCATTTGTAGTTTTTCTCTGTATTCCTAAATATGTGGCACATTTCATGACAAAGTGCTAAAATATGTAACACATGCAAAGTTGGAACAAAATGTATGGTGCTTACATTGCAAAAGGTGTTTATTTCATTGTTTTCACACTGTGAAAAAGGAAAATATTATCCTGAAAGCAAGCCCTATACCCCTGTTCAGAACAAGCCTTTATACACATAGACACACACACTCTCATTAACACATTGGGTGGTTTTACTATTTCACAAATATTTTATTAGTTTCTTGATATTTCTTATGCAATTAATTTTTGCTAAATAAAGGGGGAAATTAAATTATTTTGTCTAAAAAACAATCAAACCAGTTTACATTTTCCATGGTATTTATGAAACAGCATAAGCAGTTATGAAATTTTCTCTTCCAGTCCACTTCAGTATAAACTGTTGCTTGTGAGCTAAAAATTTTGACCAAATGTATGTTTTCTTATTTGTTAACTCAGTGTCTGTAGAAACCAAATTTGTAAGTAAACCTCATAGTAGATGAGCTTTAAATCAGCATATGTAGCATTTCAAAACATAGAATAACCCATTGAACATCATTTGCCTTCCTAATTACTCTTTGATTCTTCAATAGTTGGATCAGCTTCAGTACAGTAGCATGTCATGTCATATGTGCACATGCATTTAGCTGGCTTCAAACTCTGAATTACTGGCTAATTCATGTCATATGTTTGGTCTTCTTTCTATGCATAAGGCCTTCTTCCAGCTCAGAGCTAAACTTTTAAAGCCTCTTTCCAGATCTCTATCATGAAGATACCTAGAGAAGAAAGAAAAAGATCTGATTTAATGCTTATAAAAAAGATTGCAGATCCGGTTAGTTTATGTGATTATAAGGACAGAAGAAACAAATGAATAAATGAGAATAATTTATAAGAATATATTATTATGCTGAATTTTTTACTTTTCCTTGGAATGATACTTAAGGATGGGTTGTTAAGTGCAAACATCACCCTAATGCAGAGATTCCTTCAAGTCACATTCAGGTACCCATTCCCTTCCCACTAATGATAAGGTAACATTCTTCAGCACAACATCCCACAGAAATGTAATATCAGAGAGTCATTTCCTGTATTTTTCAGGCCCAATGGTCCATCTCTACAGCTGGAAACAAGGGAAAAACAGTATCATATTTCATCAGCAAGCTGTCTAAAGACTTTAATCAAGGAGTCTGGGAGCAAGTAGATATCTATAGGCCACAGTTCAGGAACTGTGTCTTAAATTTTAAAATATTCCCATTCTACCTATTTTTTGTCACTGATATCTTAGCTTTCAGAACTGCCATCAGAATTTCAGGAAGTCCCTTAAAGCACTGCAAGCATGTATGAACAGCATCAATGTTGTCAGATGCTGCTTTGAACTCAACCACAAGGACTGTAGTTTCTTTTTTTCCTCTAATGCTCAGTCAAACTGCTGGAATCTCTTGTTCTCATACTCCCCCTCCTCACAACTCGGGTTGTTTGAACAGTGCATATAAGGATATCTTTGTTACTCTTTCTGGAACAGGAACATCCTCTTCAGTGATGTAGAACTGAGAATTTATGCACTTCAAGTTTTTATTTGGACCTTTCAAAGATCACCGTCTTAGCAGCAAAACTAGTCCATTAATAAAAGGATTTAAAGATTCCTCACTTTGGCTCGCAGGTCAGAGATCAGTTATCTCTTTCTCAAAAAAATATAAAAAAAAGCAAAACCCCTTTTTCTATAATTAAGAAAAACATAGGACTGTCTTACCAGGATGAAGCATAAAATAGTAAAAGTATCAAGAGTTATGAAAAAAAAAAAAGTGTCCAATACAGAAACAAAGGTGGTATATATGACCTTGTTGCTTCTGCAGCTGACAAGAGCCTGTCATAACTCAGCTGTGATTTCTGATATGACTATGAATCTGAAATGCTGGTTCCATGTTAGAGCCTGGATGTAATCGTCTTGCATCAAGCTGTCAAGACACTTCAACACCCAGCAGTTGAGTTGCTACATCTATGCAGTGACTCCTGTTATATCTGCATCTGGGTGGCTAAACTGCCAGAGTTAGTTCCATGAAGCACATCCTTCCATGATCACTTATGGAAATATTGAAAATTATTTCTAAAACCAATTTCCAATTCAGTAGCAAGCCTGGCCTTTCTATGTTTCCAATAAATATAATATCATTACTATGGCCAGGCTTAAATTAGAAAAAAAAACACCATCTTTGAGGGAGCCTTTCCAGAGACCAAACATGGATTATTTGAAAGGCATGTGTTATATCTGTTAGACAGCAAACTGAGTAATTCCACTGTTTTATTCCTAGAGTTCATACCATGTCTGGTTTTCCATTCCACTGGCAGACTGATTTCATATTTTACTTCACATGCACCCCATATGCACAACGATAATTTGTGTACCTTTCAGCGGACTTTATGGAGAGAACTAATTTAACTTTTCCTCAGGAAAAAGCATCATAAAAATAGGTGTTGGTATGCGGTGTCCAAGTGTTTTTTCTCAAACGGAGCTATAGCTGTTCCTAGAGGCACTAAAATCTGATAAGAACAGAGTTAAGATTCATTTCAGATTTAACCTAGAGAAATTTGTTTTCTTGAATCTGTTCTGCTCAGCATTGAGCACTGGCTAGCTATTTCAGCACTCTGAACACCTAAAATAATCTAGTATGGCTGTTGGGTCAATATTTGTCTAATACACCATGAGCAATGTTTCAGTCATCTGTAACAGTGCCACATTCTTTCTTTGATTGCTGTTAGTCAATAATTAGGCTTCTCTAAATTTTATGCTAGGGCCATAACAAATATTGAATGCAAAATTTGATGTTTCTGATTAGCAGCAGAGCCTTTACAATTACTTGGAAATACACACTAACAGAAGACTGGTTTTCCAAGGAAGAGCTGATCATACTGTAAGACTTAACCTCTTTCTTGTCAAAATGCAAGATTTTGATGTTTGGTTTTTGTTCAATTTAGAACAAATGAAAAGGTCTTGAAAAGAACTCCAAAAGGTGTTTTTTTAAGACAAGCTCTCAAGTACAAAAAAACCTTCTCAGTCTTTTCCATCTTAAATGTTGTTTTGATATGGACTTGGTGATTCATATTCATGATTCAGTATAAGTTTAATTTCTTCTACCAACAAGGTGGTGGTTTTGTCTTCTTTTGCAAAATAGAGGACTCAAACCTTCCTCCACTTCCTTTACTGCTTTTTTGTGTTCATCAGACATATCTAAATACCATGATGTAGAGGTTGACTGTCAGGGATTCTTTCCAGCCCTATATAGTAAACATCTTTCAAAAGACTCTGAGGTCATGCAATTGCAGGTTGCTGGACCCCTGAGCATCTCATACCTGCAAGCATGAAATTAGTGGTCCCCTGTTACCCTTTATCCATATCTTTGATTTAAAAAAACAACCAACTATAAATGGATTAAAGGCAGCACAGGGATATACTTGTGTATCAAGGCAATAAAAGTCTAAATTGAAAGTACTGTAAAGCTATGAAATATTTACTGACATGTTAATGTTATCCCCACTATTTCCAAGCACACTTGGAGCATTTCCTGTGATGTTAATTAAACATTTCTCATTCTGTTTTTGCCAGTTAGCCCAGGTGGCTGCTAAATCAATCAAAACATGAGGTGGTGAGAGGGAAGCTGCAATCTGAGGACTTGGCCCCTTCACTACAGCTCACATGTGTGGAGCTGAATCTCCTGAAAACAGACTTTGATCCGTCTCTGGAATGAACAGTGAGGGATTCATTAACTTCAAAAAGCTCTCCCATTTTATGCCACTTGAGTATCTTGCCCCATTAACCTTTAAGTAGGAATCATTTTTGTTGAAGGTTTTTCTCATTCTGGTTTAAATTTGAATACATTTTTATTACCATTAGCTAAAAAACATCCTTTTTTTTTTTTCAGTAATAGTTTTGTTTTGTTGTTCTTAAGAGGAAAAGTAGTTTTCCTTTCTCCTCTATTGCATTTTATTTGAAAATGCGGTTTCCAGGGCCAGCAGCCAACTCAGCAATTGCCTCTTAGAATAGAGATTTGACTGGGATTTATGGGAGAAATATAGGTGTGAGGCCTGAAAGCAAGCTCTAGCTGGGCCTGCATTTATAACAGACCCCTTTGTCCTGCCTGCCATGAAGGTTGGGCACATAAATGCACAAAACTGTTGTGATGGAAGAGGAATTGGAGGTATTTAAGTACAAGAGAAAGCCAGAAAAAAATGGGACCTTGGATATAACTTTTAAATGTGCAGACTGAGCAGTTCTGTGACTCTATTACTGCCTCTGTTTTGTAGCTCGCTGGACAGGAGACCTCTATGCACTACAGCTTGTGGCAATCATACCTTGCTCTAGAGGTAGAATGGCACAGATACCTATTTTTTGGTTTTTCTTTGGAAATGAAAAATCTTTCCATACAATAGAAATTATATGATTATTTCTCATCCATTTTTCTATGTGGATGTCTGTTAGGTGTGCTTGCATTGGAGAGGCATAAAAGTTGTACCGGTTGTGCTAAACAAGTGCCCATAAAATCTCTTACAGTGCAAATGCTCTTTAATTGCATTTACAAATGCACTGAAGATGTGGCAACATAAATATATGGGCAAAATCCATCTTGTCTATTTTGAAAGATAAAACAACTTGACAGCACCTTAAGAAAGATATTGACATCTCTCTAAGTCATGGAGTTTGATGCCTGTTTACCTCAGAGCCAAGACCACAGCAGCTGCTGATTTGGATCAGAGAGTTGTCACTTACTCCCTCTCTCTACCCACCTTTTTATGCTGAATAGATTTCAAAACAGTAGAGAATTCAGACAGACCTGACAGCATCTCAGTTTAGTGACTGCTCCTCTGCAAGCAGTTACAAGGGAAGAGCAAAAGCTTGCTGCTGAGCTGACAGGCTGATGGAGTTACTTAGCCTAATGAACTCTGCTGCAGAACCAGCTCAGTGGAAAACAACAGATTTGCACCAAGGGTGAAAAAAAATTGGAATCAAAAGACTTTTCCCTTGTTAGTTCATAGCTCAGGCTCATGTTCGAGCCCAAATCCTGACATTTTGTGCTGCCCCTCATGCTGTCAACTCTCTCTAAGTTAAGAAGTTAAGAAGCAACCATTGTATTAGACAGTATCTCCTTTATGATGGTGACCATATGAATCTCACAATGTCCTCTTTCCCTAGATACAATGGATACAGTCATATTAGATAGAATAGAGAACTGGACCTCACAGCTCTATAACTTATTATAAATAAAAGTATATATATAGCAAGGGAAGTCAAGACTATATGACTATAAACTCAGCACTTAGTGTTCATTTTTCTCTACTTGTGGTTTACCTTATAGATTTTCTTGGATTTTGTTGTAACTTTGAATTTACTATAACATTGGTTTTTCATTTATGTTTAACAACATTTTAAAATAAGACAATATTGATGTAGTCCTTACATATCCTCTGCTGCTCTTTGAAAACAAACCTGACCTTAATTAGAGTGATGTAAACAGTTGTGTGCCCTCAGACTTCTCTGCTACCACAGTAAGTCTCTGTCACAGTCAGTGGTGTGACAGGGACCCAAAGACAAATTTATACACACTCTTGTCATTCTTGACAAGGAAGCTGTGGTTCTAGCCTTGGTGGAAGGCATCTTTATATAAATAAGATGTTTATATTGTGGGTTTCCAATCAAAGCAAAGTGGCAGAAAACTTTCTGAAAATAGCTGAAGTTTCTAGGTTTTTTTTTTTTGGTAATATGTACTTGCTGTAATTTTTTATTGGAAAAAAAGATGCAAGAAATAATTCCAGGGGAGAAGACATTAATGAAGATCAAGAACAAAAAGAGGAGACCATAAGTCACAGGGCTTGCCCATACATTCAGATATAAAGCCTTGGTGTCTGAGTCTGAGTCTTCAGGAATTTCTTCCTTCCCTAATCAAGTGCTATCACATTTATTGTGACTGACATAGTCCTAGGAAGGATGAAGCCTTGGGTAGCAGTGCATGATGTCCTTAAAATTCACTGATATTGGAGTTGGGATCACAGACTGTCCTGTCTGGTGACAAATGTACCCCCAGGTGACTAAATCTATACAGAACTATTACTGTTGGTTATTATTGCTGAACATGGTCATATAAGGCTTGTCTACAGCACCTTTCTTTTTTTCATATAATTTGATTTTTCAAAGCACTTCTGTCCCTTAAATTCATCACTGGGCTAGTTGTCCTACTAGTTGTCATCATACCCATATATGTCTGAATACTTTCAAAGCAAGGCTGAGCCTGCCTCCAACCATATGTATTAAGTTCTTTAAACTTAAAATTCTCACATCTATTCAATCTATATTCAGCAAATATACCCTTTATTTTGCATAAAGTGTCCTGTGTTTTCATATGTTAAAGAGAGAAGATCACCTTTAAAATTAATCTCAACCCAAACTATGTGTGTTCATCTAGTGCTTTCTACATGGATTTAATATAGGTTAATGTTAATCCTATTAATTTAGCCTGATTAATGTATCCAGTGCCCTCAAGCCTTGTCAAAGCCAATGCACTTAGTCTAATTTACATCAACACAGGCTGGGGCATATTCTAACTTATAAATTGCTTCAGTCAGAAATAAAGCTCTTCAAAAGTGCTAAATTCATTTTACATCTAACAGCATTTGTCAAGTGTCTTTTCTCATTAAGTTCGATTTGGATTTTATAAGAAGTTCCCTTGGATATATTAGCTTTTTTCATCTTTCACCATAAGTAAAGTGTATAATAGTCTTTTAATTGATCCCTGGTGAACTACAAATGTGTAAATTCACTAATTTCTCAACTAACTTCTTCCAGGGAGATGAGCTCTATAAATTTAAAGCTATCTGACAAACATCACATTTTAAACACTGCTTCTGTTCCATTCGGTCCAAAGGAAGGAAGAAAATTGATGAAGAGAATAGAGATTTTTGTTGTGAAATGGTACAAGAAAAAGGGTAAAAAAATGAGCAACTCCAGGATCCAGGAATAGAGAGAAATCAATCAGTCATTGTAGATCGGGAGTGTTTTGCTTGTTTTCCTGTAGCTACCTATAACTCCTACTGCTATCCTCACCCAGCTCTGGACCACCCTACTGGTGCCCAGAGAGCTTTGCCTGTGCCTAGTTTGCTCTCCCACTCACTCACAAGACAGGCCACACTGTTGCATGGCGTGGAGTGGCATAGCATAGCGTGTTGGGAAGTAGATTCATTCCTACCACTGGTGTTGGACCAAAAAGGACATGACACCCTTGACAACTTCCAAATAAGTCTTCTGGCTATTTGCCACCCCTATTGATATTTTGAGGTCAGGAAAAGAGGTGGTGGAGAGCAAATCCAAACTGCTTAGGAACAAAATCCCTTTTCCTACTAAAGGATGAGGTGGAAGGAGTAGGAAGGAGAAAAGCAACAGCCTATGGTGCAGGCCCTGTATTGCCACCTTCCCTTTTCTATTAGTGTGAATGAAACTTTTTTTTTTTTTCCTTTGGCCCCAGAGTCCCTATTAATGCTTTGAATATGAGCAAAACTCCTATCCAGTACAGTTGAAGCAGGTACCATCTCATCTACTGCCTACCGCGGGTGCACTGTGCTGCACAAGGTTTGTTTATTTAGAAATCACTTGACAGTCCCTCTTTGGAAGTTGATTTGAAACTATTCATCCATTATTAAAACTCATGGGACACTAAGTTTCACATAATACTTCCTGAAAATTTCTGGCACTTAGTCTTTGTTTCAGAAAAGAGTTAACCAGGGATACACAAAATGAAAGAGTATACATAAAACTGTCCCCGCCTTTCCCTTTGCTATAACAAAGCACAGACTTCATTAAGGGGAAACTTGAGAAAATAATTCAAAACCAGACCTTTCATAAGCTATCAGTACCTTACATACTATATTTTACAGGTCTCACTGTACAATCTCCCACTCTTTTAACAATTTTTATACCAAACAGAGGAATGTAAAAGGTCCGTCTGGATTCCCTCCAGCTCTTCCTTCTACCATTATTCAGTCTGTGTTTCATCAATCTTTACAAAGTTACTGGAACGTCCCATAAAATATCATTAACAGGAATTTCATATACTACACTGAAAAAAATAATGGAAGAACAATTGTAACACTAATACTGCCACTGACTGACATTTTCTAAGGCAAAAGGGTCAATTTAGAAGCTGTAAACTGTAAACAACTGTAAAAAAAAACCCAGGGCTATAAATACCTATTACATTAATGTTGTGCCACACTTAAATGGGAAAAAAAAATCCAAACATACAACCCTCAGCTTACTGTTCTTAGATCTGTCCTCTGAAGTGAAAAAAATTAGCCTGTAATAGCATATCACCCAATGCGATTCACTCTGCAGATATCAGACACAAGAAGTGATACAAAGTTTTTTTTTTCACATCTTTCTTAAGGTTCCTCACTACAGCTAGTTGATAAGCTTGTGTAACTCTGCAAATGTGTGTCATACAATCTATAAAACATTGCAAAACTGTGTAACAGATGGAAGAAAGTAGACACTCCTTTTGATAACCTGCATGTGAGCCTTACATTACCACTTTGTGTACATATCCGGACTCGGTTCAGCCAGCAGAAATCTTTCAAGTCCTTTCTCTCTCCTACACACATTCATGCAACAGGTTACTATTGTTTTATTGTAAATTTTCCTTCCTTTAGAAGTCTTTTTGTCTGGATGAAGGATACGATTCTCACAATGTTCACATTGTCAGACAAGCACTTGGAAAGCCTAAGATGCTGCCTAGGCATAGCACTATAAATACCAGCATATCTTCTTTATATAGCTATCTCTTCAAGCTTGAGTTGTGAAAAAAATTTCTTTTTATGGCACAGCCTGGCCACACGTACACCTTTCCATGGAGCTGATAAGGAGGCTCTGTTCCAGGTAGCACATTAAAGCTGAAAATCTTGCTGTGGGAATTACATTTTTCCTTCTGCATGGTTTATATTTACTTCTTCATGGAGAGAGTAAAATTATTTCTCATGAGTGTTCTTGTAATATCAACTCAAATGTACAGAACCTCTGTTAGAGGAGACAACAGAGTTAACTTCAGGCCATGTAGAGCCCACTCCGTAAGAACAGATGCGCTGATTTGCTTTATAATGTGATTCAGATCCTACTTGTGAGGCAGTCTGAAATACTAATCCACATGCACAGCTTCAGCTTCCTTACTTCCTTTTTGGCATGGCTTTGTTTTAAGTACACAGTAAAAAAATGCTTCAGATTTGACTGTATAAATTGTTGGCAAATCAAGTGGTAAGGTTATTACCAAGTGGCTGTATGTGTTATACAATATCCATTGAATGCTGTGTTGATACTGTACCAATACAAAGGAGAAAAACTCTCGAAGACTTGCTTTGGAGTTTTAGAAAGCAGGCATTCTTTATTGCGGCGCAAGATGTACGGGGGATAGTTCCACCTAGTGTGCATGTCATAGAGGATTCTCCATGCTATGTTTATACACAAAAGAGCAGAATTAGTAATTTATTGAACCCGACCCCCCTTATTGTGATCAGTTAGTAATTTACATATAATTATAACGATGCTGACTACATACTTCCACTACTACACTTGCTCAGGGGAAGGGTCTTTAAAAGTTGGGGAGAAAATCAAGGTAGTCATCATATTAGCAATGCGGAACTCTGTCTTATATGGAGTTGCAGGCAGATAAGATATTTGAAGGATGATAAATTTTTGACAAAAATTGCAATTTTTATAAAGCACTATGCACCTCCTAGAAAATCCATGTATTTCACAAGAAAACTTTCAAGAAAATAAACAAGAAAAATATCACCTTTCAAACATAACTTACTAATTATTAAAACAGGTATGCTATTTGAATATTTGATTAATAAATTCCACCCTAGAAGGGTCTCATTCCATTTTTCTCTTCCTGCCCTCTTACCACCACCATCACCACAAACACCAAAGAGGAGTGTTGGGAATAAAATGTCTAAGGTGTTTCCACTAGGAAAGGTCTTTACACACTACTTATACTTCACATAAACCTTTTCATTCTACATTATTTTGTCATGTTTTGTCCTTTTTCAGTGCCTTCCACATCAATTTCTGTAAGAATTAGAACACGTGATCTCTTGTTCTTTCCATCACAATTTCTTGTGATTAGAAAATGGGATCAGACAATATAATCTGATTACTATCTTGTCATCAGTGATTAATTATGGTGTTTCTCTTAATATCTTAATGTCTGTGCAGGGTCCTTAGTCCTGAGAAAGACTGTCATGACAGACATTGTTTTACCACTCCTTAAAATTTAACCTGTAGTTAATAAGGTATTCCTATGAGAAACCATGAAAATTCAGTGGGGTAAAACTGAAAACAGTTTTGAGTTTCAAAGTTACAAATGAGTCAAGAAGAGTGCAAAAATACATTTGACAAACCATTTCCTTCAAAATTTATTCTTGCACCAAAATTAGGTTTCTTACTATATATATGCAAACTTTACTCCCTTAGTAAAATTAAACAAAGCTTTTCATAGCAATCTTTTTCATGCATTTATAGGTGGGGAGGTTTTTTTACTGCAGATTTTAGTGAGAAGAAAAGAAAGGAAGAACATTTTGTCTCTTCAAAACTTTTCACAAAGTTTTAATAATACCATTAATATTTTTATTTATATAATTATTTTTATTTTCATTTTTGTCTACAGTTTTAACTGACATTTTAAAATACCATGAGAAACATCTGTGGTAATGGATTCAGTTCAAAGCTAACAGAAAGGAAAGTGCTTTAATATATTTTGTTAGCATCTCTACTTTTGTGCACACTTCAAAAACTTGCATTGGCTCAAATTAAGCACTAGTATGTTATCTGAGCCTTACATAATGCATGTGCTTCTTTTCCATAGGGGTTTTCAGTCGGTCTTACAGTTTGGGATTATTGATAAGGGTATAATACTTATTTCGGGCAACAGCTGGCACTGGGCTGTGTTGATAAGAAGTCTTTTATAAGGGCAATGTATAAGGAGGTTGGATTTTTTTTTTCTTTTCATTTTTAAACTGCTTCTTACTTATACAGCTTCTTTAACGATAAGACCTTGTACTTTCTGAACCCCAGAAAAGTGTATATTTTGTCCAGGCTTCTTTTCTCTATTGAGCAGCATGGACCAGCTGCTGGGGAATCCTAACCCAGAATAAAAGTGGCTTGCACTCCCTCACTCTCCCTTATTCTTCCCAAGAATTACTTTATTTTGAAAGAACAATAATTATTCTGGAATAAAGTAATATATATTCTATAATATAGTGTTCCCATGAGGGCAGGGGTATGCTGAGGTTATTAATGCAGAAAACCACTACAGTTACTCCAGTTAGTTTTCTTCTTCAGCTTTACATGTTTTGGAAACAAACCTTTTCCCCTTCATTTTAGAGAAGAATATAATTATGAGCAGGTGAAGGTGGGGGAAAATGCAGTTCCTCCATTTCAACAAGAAATTCAGCAGTTTGGGGAGTTATATCTCATAAAAGAGAGAGTTAAGAGTTTGCCTCAATCATCAACTTGAAGTGTATTTTTCTTTTCTCAGGAAATTCTAGCTCCTTATGCTGCAATAAAGCAAGTACAAGAGTGAGGATATTAGCCAACCAGGTGAACTCTTGGTCCAGAGAGCAAGATGAAAGATTTTGTTTTTTGCAAATGGCTCTAGAGAAAAACCTCTATAAAATCTTGACGCCTTCTCAACCGAATAGTTACTGAAGCAATGAAGATGAGTCATGCAAAACTGCCATATGGCATACTGAGTTGGTTAAGGAAGAGCCTTCCTATTATGTTGTGAAAAAGTATATTTTGTATGGTCACTCGTAAACTGAATCATTCTGATCTGTGCTCCCTGCAAAAATCTTAAATTCTTAAAATCTTCTTAAATCTTCTTAAAAATTCTTACATTTTTCATAAAAGTTTTTTAAGACATTGCATTTCAGCTGAAATTGTCAGCCCTGTTACACAGTTTCTACTGATTCAATGTTCAGCTCCAGATCTTGGATCCTGGAATTTTCCTAAATGTGTCGGCAGGGGTGGGGCGGGGGGGGAGGATAAATAATTATATGTTGATGACACATTTCAGATATCAGAGGAGAAAGGTTTTCTCCTTAGCACTTGCAATATGTGGATGAAAACAACATCTTACTGGATCATATACTGCAAGAATACACTGAGCTGGGAGAAACCACTGTCCTAGAAGAAGCTTTAAACTTTGTTTTCTTCCTTCTGCACAAAGTTTAAAGATCTTTCCACTGATGAAAAAAAATGGTGGAACTGCTGTGTACAATCTTTCGACACAATGTGTTAATTCCCACTCCTGAAATTGCTGTCTGATTTTGGTGGTGTGTTTTCTACTAACTCCATTCCCTCTAAAAACAGTTAACAGTATGAAATTGTAAAAGGGGTATCACAAAACCTCTTATGAGCATGGATGCAAATTATTTCTCTTTGTTACTTCATTTTCAACATTCTGTACCCTGAGGATGATCTGAAAGATTGGAATAAACCTCATAAATGGCATAATACCATTTAATGACAACACCATGCGGCTTAGGGGACACATGTCACAGAGTCACAGGATCACAGGGTGTCAGGGGTTGGAAGGACCTTGGGCGTCTTTGAGTCCAACCCCCCTGCCAGAGCAGGATCATATAATCTAGCACAGGTCACAAAGGAATGCATCCAGGTGGGTTTTGAAAATCTCCAGAGAAGGAGACTCCACAACCTCTCTGAAGAGACTATTCCAGTGCTCTGTGACCCTTACAGTTCCCATTTCGGGGTGGATTTTGATCAAGGTGTTGTGATTCTACCGATCTCCATACAGTTGTTTCTTTCTATTTTCCCCAGCCTTCTATAAACTGTATTAAAGGCTAGAATGACTGACACATGTAAAAAGTCGAATTCATCAGGTGCCAGATTGGGGTCAGATGGAATTTCCACTACAAGCAAACAGGAAATAACCTAAGAAACTCTGGAAGAGGAACCGAGGTGGAAGGAATTGGGGGATAAACAGCAAAATATTTCTCCAGAGCATTTAGAATGGATTGCTCTCAAACACTAAGCAAACCACTTTTACACTGCAATTTGGATGACTATTCCAATAGAGTTTCTGAGGTAGTCTGGTATTCTTTCTGAAGACATGTAATGCAACATGAAGGGGTCATAATTTCAGGTCTTATTTTGCTGAGGGAAAAAAAATGTCAGGACCCAGAAATGTGCAGGGGAAATTAAGACAGAAGGCACTTATGTTTTATTCATTAAGACAGGAAGTAGAAATATCCAGCCACTCTTTTTATTGGAAAGTGAAGGAAGATTTCTTTTTCTTTATTTTCATATAACTGCTTACATGGATTTGTTTTTAATGATTTCCTGTGATGTTTTACAACTAAGTAATTTACAAATACACATCTAGCCAGGTAAGACTTAAATAAAGATACAACCTTTAACTGCAATATTACTATATGTCACATTCATTTGAAAGAGCAACGTCCAATCCCTTTAAAGTTCACTCACTGCTTTAATTTCCTTCACAGAAAACAGTGCCTTAGACAAGGTACATATCTAGAATGAGATACTTGACCATACACTGAGCTGACCTAAACTAATATATCTTAATTTGCTAACAATTCTAATCTACTAGATGAGAAACCAGCCATCAAAAATGACTAAAACATTGTCAGTACTCTTTTCAGTTCTCCATAGTTATTCTTACATGACTTTCATGGCAAACTTTAGCAAATCATACAAGGAAAGGATTTTTCCAGTGTCATGATCTAATGTGATTACTGTGGTTTAGCATCTGGAAATGCAGAAGAACACTGCTGAAATATACAACCTACATAAGAACAAAGAGGCTCTGTTAATACTACTGAGTGAAAGTAACTGTGAAATTCTTAATGTGATTCACTATAAATCATAAGCACAAGCCATAAATAAAAGATTTTTTTCATTGCCTTTTCCATTGTCATAGGGGAATTTTAGCCAGGATGCTTCACAGCTACTCCTTTTTTTGCTGGAATGTCTGTTCTGTACTGCACAATGCATGGCAAGTACTTTGCATGAATAGCCTTTTGCATCTATATTATGTGGAAGCAGGGGTTAGAGACGAGTTAATACTTGTTTGATATTATCATCTGTGTTATCACCATCTGGTGTACAGTTAAGAAAGTACCTAAAATTATTCTCTGTTACCACCTGGCATTTTCTGGCAGAGTAATATGTTGAATTTGACCAATGTAAGAACTACACAGAGATAATTTAAACACATTCTGAGATTACAGTAACACTGCACAATCTGAAATGTCTTTGGCACTATATATGTAACTCATGGAAAAGCTGCCTGGGGGGAGCAGGGGCAGGTGGGGGAAATATTTGAAGAAATAGATTAGAAACTTCAAAAAATATCATTGCCGGGTATAGTTTGTCTGCAGAAAGAATTTAAGTAAACAGAAACATGGTAAAAGTAAGAATTGGAAAAGATGCAATGCATTAAAACCAAGCAGTATTGAACATTGGATGTTTTCTCTCAAAAATTCAGTAAATCAGTGACTGATGAAACTAAAAAGCTCAGTTTACAGATCAGATTAAGCAGTCAGTACATATTTATTGCTTTTGGATTAAAACTAACCATGCAACAGTTGTGATCAACAGAAGAAGATGTGATGCTTGTAACCAGGACGGGTCTGAATTAGTTTCTACATATGTTTATGCACCCTCAGTGAAAATAATCATTCCTAACACACGGGTATCAGATTACAGATGTTATTTTTTCTGCTATTTTTACCACACACACACACCCTTTTATTTTTAAAATTAAAAACTCCTTTCTGGCAAAGTCAGTGTTGAAGAGAAGCAGCATAATGTTTCATTTTGAAGTCTGATAGGAAGCCAGTTTGGGGACATGACTGCAGCACATTATGCTGTGAACTCAGAGACCTCAGCTGCAGAATGAATCAGTCTGCATTCCTCAGCCCCCTACTCAGCACAGGGGAAGGGTGGGACTCCATTGCTTCATTTTCAGCATCCCTGGCAAAGAATTCCTGGAGCAGCCTTCCTTTTGGCTATGGGGGAAAGGGCCTAGCAGTGTCAGCCTTCAGAGAAGAGGAGCAGTGCACATCAAAATGCCTAAGTTAAATAATCATGTTACTGAGAAGCATGGCTAATACAAAATGGGGAGATCATCACTGGCATAAGCAGGTGATCATGATACACATTTTACATACAAGGTGACACTGTGTTTCTCTAAATGGAGAGTTTTCTAGATTTACTGCCTTACACTTTGCTTTCTTAAGTCCATAGGTGTGATATTTTTTATAGTCCTTGCATGACCTCCATTAATAGGGCCATATGCTGTCAAAAATTAATTGTTTGTTTGTTTGTTTAGCTCAAAACAAAGGAGAGTGAATGAGGGAATAAGCTTCTGTTACTATTGTATGAAGGTTAAATTTTCCACTGAGAGACTAGCAGACATAAACAAATGAGTTCTGCCTGAAATGAAATTCAGCAGGTTACTACTAGGGAGTTCAGACTTTCCTATTGGGTTGCAACTTTTGTTATGGAAATTGAGAACGTAAATGCATGACTACTCTGGAATTCATGAATCTAATTTAACTCTGTGTGATTTATTAAGAGCTGGAAATTGAAACAATTCTGCTGAGTTGCTTATTTTGATTGATGGTGTGAAATTCCTTTACTAGGTATTTGAAAAATGTAAGGTAGAGAAAAAATGACTCAATTTTAACAAGAAGCAAGTTGAACTGTGATTCTGTACCAATAAAATTAGGATACATATAAAAAGCTCCAGATGAATTGCATTTTAAAGCCAGTTTCATCTGTGAGCAAATGGCATGTCACTGTTGAGAGCTATGTGACCAGATCACTGAAGCCTGAGGAAAAACCCTCATTTTGAAATGCTTTCACTAAAGTGAGTTACAACTACCTTGTAGAACACTGGTTTTGGTTTGGGTTTTTTTTTAGTTTTGTTTGTTTAGTTGGTTAGTTGGTGTTGGTTTTGGTTTTGGTTTTTTTTGTTGTTGATTTGGTTGGTTAGTTGGGTTTTTTTCTGTTTAAAAGAAAATCTCTGGCTTCCTTCACAAGGAATAATGCATTGGACTTCTAATTGGAAGAGAGAGGGATTAATACAGAGCATCTGTCATTTGTCTAGTTGCTGGCCTAGCCTTAACCTCTGATATCCAAAAACCTCTCATGTTGAATATAGGGAGCATAGCTTTTTAGTTTGACTTGGTTAAAAAAACTGTAAAAACAATACTGTTAGGAAGGAATTATGACCACTGTATAGTGCCATGAAGGAGTTTTGAAGAAAACTTGAACCCAGATAATGGGTATGAACCACATCCCAAGTTAGAGAATTTGTTTATAGAACAAAGCTTAGCTTGATTATGCAACAGGTTCACTGGAACTGTTCTCTAAAAAACTAAGCTGATCCTCTCTGTATTCCAGGAGCTCAGCAGGCACCAGCAAAACAACAAAAACAGGACATTTGCTGAAGTTGGTAAGTAGAAAAGCTACTAAAAAGGACCATAAGATGAACAGTGAAGTGATAGGAAGTGATAAACATGTTTTATTGTATACTTTTTTCAGAAACTACCACTGCAGTTATTTTCAACTTATTTATGGGAGTTCTGGACACAGGCCAGAACAGTTAATATAAATATGGACTTAAGAGTATTATTGTTCATTCCTTCCTTGGCCTCAAGTATTCTTCCTGTTGATGGGTCCTTCACAAGGTGGTGGACAGTCCTTGGGTCTTGCAATTCTCAAACTATGGCACTGGATTCTGCTACTGAAGTAGCACTCTGAAAAAAACAGGGAATGTAGAATTTATATATAAATACATACTGTTACATAAAATAATCCAGATCAAAACAGGTTCAAGAAATTCAGTGCATACATGTCAGTTGTTACAGTTCATCAGTTACCTTGGTAGTAAAAAGAAGTAACTAACCTTTTTCTTCCACATTTAGACAGGTGCCAAGGTATTTGTATCAGCAGTTGTAAAAGAAACAGAAACTTGTTTTTTTTAATATACTTCTTACAGCAAAAAAAACAGCATTTATTACTGTTAGTTCATAAAAACCCAGTGCATCTGATAGTGCATCTTCTGCCATTCTAGGAGCTGCACAAACACTTAAAAGTCCCTGAAAGGTCTATTTGGAAACATGAGTTTGGGTTTATTTAGCTTTTCACCCCAGTTTGTTTCAGAGCATGGAGAGAAGGCTGGAGTCTGGTATGTTTTTATGTGCTGTAACCACAGAATTCACTTTGGGAGATGTGCTACTTCAAGTGCATTGGAAAGGTTAATGCAGCTTAATTTGCTTGTACAGAGAAGCCCAAACTCAGCCCTGAATCCAGACTTAGCTGTCCTGGTTTAGAGANTATTTTTATTTTCATTAAAGCTGTCCTAGTTTTCTAATCACTAAGTCTCTCTTCCTTATTCCCTTTTTCTTCCCCCTTGTGGAGGGAGTAGGGTTAACAGAGAACATCCGTTATTGGTCTAAGGGGCCACACTGACCGTAAACCATGCCATTAGCAAAGTAAGGGGGAAAAATTTAAATGGGTGGGGCAAAGTAAACAATTGGTATCCACAGTTAATAGGAGAGTTAAAGAGGCTTTAACATTTAACTAGTTTACAATCTGACCTGTTGAAATCCCAGGACTGTTCACATCAGTCGAGTTAAATATTTGTGTAAGTGATTTCAGGAATAGGGCCTGAGGTATCTACCCAGCATCATGGAGAAAGTCAGTAGCAGTGTTGTAAAATGAAATTAGGTTTTCTGAACTTCCACTCAGCCCCTCAACCAGATGACTAGACATCCTTTTTCATAGAAAAAAAATGTTACTTTTAATTAAATTCAGAATTTATGTCATTTAGTATTATATCAAGAATGGTCTGAACATTTATAGAATCACTTTTTTTTTTTTTTTCTTATGGACAATTTTATACTATTTCCTATCAACAGAACCCTTCTTTATCCCTGTAGTTGCATATTTTCTGACCTAATATTACAAGAGGCAACATTCCTTGAAACCCTTTCATTGGCAGCTAGAGAGCAATGGCTTGCGACTCTCAATTTTCTGGAAGAACTACATTCAAGCAAGATAATAAATACGCTGAGCAAACAAGGGAAACATTTTGAAAGATAAAATATTTCACATACTAGTACATTAAAGACTTACTGTGAAAAAAAGGAAAAGCCTTAGTAATTAAAAAAAAATAAATCGAGTTTGTCATATCAAAACTATGTTACTGCCTCAGAACAATCTATCTATTTTATTTCTGAGAATATTTTCAAGGAGTTGTTTTTGAGCAATTTTCCTCATATGAATAATCAAGCTTTTGAAGAATGACTCCAGTGTGAGGTCAAAGTTGTTTTTTATATTCACCAAGCAGCTGAATTGCTCTCTGCTTATGTAATACAGATGTCAAGCTGCTTGAAATACTTGTGCACTTTTGTGACTGCTAAGAAAATGAAACAAGTACTGTTTACAACATTTGCTTTAATTTTAAATTTCATTTCTCATTTCAAATGAATTTTTAATTCTCACCAAGTTCATGCTTGTGAAAAAACTGCCTTCCTTACAAATTACATGCAGTAATTGCTAAGCTTTTAGCCATGACTTTTTTTCAAGATTTAACTGGTAACAATGTGCCTCAATTTTTGGTAAGCAAATTTCATGCAATTTGGAGTCTAACCTGAAATACCTTTGCATCTGAAAGCTTGGTTTTTGTCTTGTGAAACAAGTGCAGGTAATTCTGATCTGAGAGAAGAACTTTTGGTCCCACAGAGCCTGTGTAGGTTCTGCACCATTGAGGCCATAGTAGGTATTGTCTTTTAAAATACACCATACTTATGACAAAGAAGGGATAGTGTATAGCATGTTTCAGCTGGGCTGTGTAGGAGAGTAGTGTCAGATACATAGGATATAACCACTGACTTTGTGTAAACTTTGTAGTTTGCCCGTAATAGACCAAAACCAAATTTACAGCACAACTTCAGAGATGGGCTTGTACAGCCCATGCGTGCTGGGGCAATGCAATACCTACATGACCAAAAGGTTTAATCTAAGATAATCATTGCTATTGTTAAGGGTACAGACCCAGCCTCTGGCAGATTTCCATTTAATAGTATTTAATAGTATTTAATTCAGAGCCTGAATTCTGTATATGCCCAGTACGAGGGACATTATAATTGATTGCCTAGTTAGTTGCTTAAAATAAGATTAAACATAGCCTGAAGTATCTCTGAAAAAAAAGGGATGTTTTGGAAAATCTGTGAGAAAGAAACTTGCTTATTCTATTGGCACTAATAGGTTAATGGCATAAACTGCTTAATGGTATTTGGTTACTTTAATCTTTGCATCTGTAGATGCAGCAGAATAATAGACTAATTAAACTGGACAATCAGGAAAGAATTTATAAAAACTAAGGTGGTAGAAAGGAAAACATATGCTCAAGAGATTTCAAGGCAATAGATATGAGGGTTTAGGTGCTGATTTGAGAATTGTTTGGTTTAGGAAAGCTGTTTGGCTATACTAAGTGAGAAAGCAGACTCTGATGATGCCAGAAACAAGAACAGAGAGAGTAGAAAAATTTAGGAGGATAAAACAGAAGATGCTATTTGAGTCAAACATCTCATTAAAAGAAGAGAACCGGAAGGGGAATGGAAACACAGAAGAGAGTGTTTTTCTCTTCAAAGCAAACAAAAAGTTAATACAATATAAAGGAATATATATAAAAAAAATATATGCTGAAGAAAGGCCAAAACTTTAAAGGGATCTTATGTTCCCATATTTATGAGATTGTATCATGAATACAATTTGAGCAGGGATATTTCCCACTAAACCCAAAACTTTAAATGATAGTTCTTCAAAATGTTTTCCAGTGATTTATGTTTCCCGTAATGGAAAATATTATCCTTCATTAAAGGCTAGCTAGACTGTCACTATTTTCCAGCATCTCCTATTTTCTGCTAGGTCTATATTATAATTTAACAACATTCTTTGATATTCATTTTCCCATCAGTCCCGAAGAGCTATATCAATTTTCCATTATGTGTTTTCAGCAGTATAGAAAAGACTCCATTCCTCTGCGTGCAGTCCAAACCCAGAATACTTGCCAAAAACTCAAAAAAGTACAAAAAGGAGAGGTAAGGAATAGACATGACTCTTCTGTGCTCTTCTCCTCCCCGTGTCAAACTGAAAATAAAAACATATGTCTTTCAGAAATCTTTCCCTAAATATCTATATTGGTGACTCTCATGTATTCTGTTACTGTTCATTAATCCTATTAAAGTATCATCTCATAAGCCCTAGTTCATACAAATTCTCTATTGACTCAAGTGCAAAGTGGCGCTTGCTTTAAGAAAGTCCTTTCTCCAGACAGTTTTACGGAAACCAGAGACAGAACTTGAGATTAAATTTAACAGTGACTTAGACTCACAGGAATTAAAGTATGTGTATTGTCTCACAAAAACAGTTCTGATGCTTCAACTGCATTAATTCTGGCTTTCCTTGAGCACAACACATTGCATTCAGCATAAATGTTCTTCAGCAAACTGCCACTCTTTGTGGTACCGCAGCTTCTTAGCCACTGTACCTCATCAGCACAGACATTTCTTTTTCCTTTGTCACACACAGAAAATGTGTAGCACATGAGCACCACTCTTTCAGCCCTAATAGGGCCCAGAATATTACGCACAGGTAGTAAATTATTCTGGATGTTATGTTGGCTCCCAGACACAAGCATCCACCTTGTATCTCAGTTTTGGCCATAAAGCAAAGCAGCAGTTTTGGATTAATCTCTTTAAATCATCAACAGAGTTGTCTTTTGAGGGCCTTCAGCAGAAAATTGGGTTTGCTTAAGTTTAGGTACCTGTTGTAAGAGAATTGACCGAAACTGACAGGTGGCAGATTCAAACACAAACAAATTATAGCAGACCAAAATAAAGATATTATATTTCTTCATATGTTAACTAGTTGAGCTGTGGAATTCTCTGTGGATGCTAAGAATTTATATGGATTCAGAAAGTCCTAGAATGAAAAGCCTACTGAAAGTCATTAATTACAAGAACATTAGTGAAGTGTTAGGCAATCCCTCAGCTACAAATTGCCAGTGGCTGAAAAGTGTCCTGGAAGGAAATATTCCTACACACCCATTCTTATGTTCTTTCCTACACAATGGTCAGAAGGAAAGAAAGGATTCTGGAGAAAGATTTTCTGTCATCTAGGAAAGCAATTGCTTCTCTAAATGGTGAAAGCTTGCATTAAGGCAAAATGTCTAAATGAAGTAAATTGACCCCTTTCCAATCCTGTACTACATTTTATAATTAGCTGATTTCACAAAGTTCAATTTTCTAGTGCAGTTCTTTTAAAGCAATAGCCAACTTTTTTGATAATGATTAGAGACAAAAAAAAAAACCAAAAAAAACTGAAAATCATATGGCATTCCTTGTTTCTACATTGGCAAAGAAATAATCTTTTAGGGATACTAGCTCCAAGGAGAACTGTGCCATCTGCTACTCTGATGAGCTTTCCTTTTCACTCTATTGTCTGTTCACTTGCTTTTACTGCTGTCAACTGCCTGTAAGAAAGCTCCCTAAGTGGGTGCAAGTGATCACAATAGGGTATAAAACTGTAAGTGACATAAGCAGAGAAAAATGTAGTATCAGCTAAAAGAGAAGATGCTCGTAAAAAGAGATTCTCACACTGCTATTTTTTTTTTCTCTCTTTCATTCATAGTATCCATAGCCAAAGCTTGAAACAGGAATAGAATTTACCTCTGTTGGCTATTCCTCTCACTTCATTCCTGAATTACCTAATTTTCTATATTTTTCACACAATTAACTGTGAGCTTTTCCAATACTTAGGTAAATTATTCACCTGTGTTTGTGTGTTTAATTCATTGTCTTTTTTACAGCTTCTGCATAAATTTTACAAAGCAAGATGAAATACAAAAATTAATATTAGAATACATATTCCAGGAGCTAAAAATGGTCTACAGCATGTATTGAGTTACAAGAACACAGAAGTGTGGAGTTATAGGATTTCTATAAATTGTCATACATAAAGTGAGTTTGTCCTTTTCTCTTCTAGACAGTTAACATGATTAAGCTTTCTATGCTGAATGCTTCTTCACCATTGAATCTGCATGAAAGCTCCCTAAATTCTCTTTCTGCCTTTCCAAAAAATAATTTGTGCTTTCTTAATACAGTCTTTTTTATGGTCTGGAATGTGTTTTCATTTTCTAAGTGCTTTTCAAGGTTGCAATTCATTAACTAAAAAAGTTTTGGTTACAAATACAAATCTCAAGAAATAAACCCAAGTGGGTAAAGGTCCACGTATGACATGTCTTTTTGAAATCTGAGCTCTTTCTAACCAATTTCATTCTAGATGCTGGTTTTGAATCCTATAATATGAACTTCTTTCCTTTGGCAAAGTCAAACCGATAAATGATGTCACTGAAATGAAACTCCAGCATGTGTAAGCATGGAATTTCTATTACTGCCCTTTTTAACTCAAAGGGTTTCTTTGTGGCAGAGCCAGGAATGGACTCACAGTACAGGGAAAGTTGAAGCCGTATGTTCTGAATTTTCTCCCGTGAGCAGTTTTGTGCATGAAATTTTGTGATTAAAGGCCAAATGGAGAATCTGGATAAGACTGGATGAGCTGGCCTTTAGCACATGCAATTCTCTCTTTGCTTGAAGTATTGCCTGTGAGAGCTGACAGTGTGGGAACCATCTAGGGATTCTTCCTTGCTGCAAAACCACAGCACACCTTCCTGCCCAGCTGTTAGGCACAGTCTCTCTAATTTCAGCTGTCCATGGCCTCCTCCCACTGATCCTTTACTGTTGCAGAGTCAGAGGAGAAGAATTATGTGACTGTACTCCTATCTGCACTTATCTACACATGACCAGTTCACAGGCTAAGATATTCATTTTCATCAGTGATAAAGATGGGGTTTCATCTTTCATCATCATGGGTGGTGGGAAGATATCTGTGAAGCAGAAGTCCTTAACCTCCTATCGCTCTTTGAAATCCTGAATTCAGGTTGGGACCTTGAGTATTTTGTTCCATCACTGTTAAGTTCACATCCAGCCTACCAAAGCAGTAACTGAAGCAACATTTTGGTTGAAACGTTTGGACAACAAATGCTCTTGTGGTACTTGGAAACCTTATTATCAAGGACTGAACAGAAACACGAAAATCTGTTAGAGGAACAAGGAAAGAAAGCTCCCAGCTTGCTATTAAATATGTTCACACTGAAGCAAAGTTGAGCTCTACAGACACTGGGGGAAGAGGAAAGCTTAAACCATGATCAGTGTCTTCTGGTCAACCTGAAGAGAATATTCAGCCACTGTCCCAGCAGAGTGTTGTCAGAACATGTCTAGTACTTTATAATACTGAACATACTATAAGTTCTAAAAGAATACTCTAAAACTTAATGTCTATGTATCCAATGTTTGTTACACTTTTTATCTTTGCTTAGTTTTGACGAACAGTAGCATTAACTGCATTCCAGTAATGAATTTAGACATAGCTAATCTGTCCATTATGCAGTAAGCTTGGCATTTAAAACCCTTAAGTGTGCCAGTCTAATTTTGGCAGTTAATTTTCCTCTTTAGTGCATTTTTATGATTTCTTTTCATGCCAGCTCTCCAGATATGTATGTTCCCCAAATGCTGTTTCCAGTGTAAATTATCAGTCCTTCCATATTTAGGCACTGGAGATCAGGATTTGCAAAACAGCCCTACATAAAAAGAGGAGAAATAGATCTGGGAGTTGCAGAAAAATAGTGTTTACATTTTATGTCTTAGCAGCATATTGGAGTTAGGCAAGAAAATATTTCTGGAAACTTTCTTTGCTTGCAAACAGAAATAAATTGTCATTTATGTAATACCTCAGGGAGGAAAGATGAAAGTTTCTTTCAAATAATCCTTTGGAAATGAGAAAATGTTATTTTTCAGCCTGTTCCTTGCCATTCTTTAATGTCCATAGAAGACAATTTATGTGCTGTACTCCAAAATTCATTTCCCTTTTTTTTGGTGACTGAAAATAATCCTTGTAAAGTAAAGATGCTAGAGTTCTCCATGGATGCATCTTGGTGGAGATGGACATTTTCTTACAGTCACAGGTGGCATGGTCCATGTGAGATACAGGTGGTTATAAAACGAAGTCAGATTAGCCATGGCGATCCTTTGGACACAAAAGATGTTTTCTCATGTCTTTATTATTATTATTTGAAGCAAACAAGAAACTTCTGTGTTTAGCAGAAAGTTGATCATCATTTAATTAGATCAAATATTATTTTTTTAAAATATATTTTCCACCCTTTCTAGATGTCAATAATAACATAGAGATGACATAATGATTGTATAATAATTCAGCTAAGGTGTAGACTCTCAGAAACCTGCTCTATGGGCTTAGACACTGTGTACTGAGCATTATCCTGGTATTTATCATGGAATATTGTTACTTTTCTGGAAGCACTCAGGAGTAAAATAAAAGTAAAAATACGGAAAATGTAATGTATTTCCCAAAGATTTCTTTCAAGTTTACTTTTTTTTTTTAATTCCACATAATAAAATAAGTTATAGCCAGGTGGGTGTTGGCCTCTTCTCCCAGGCATCCAACAACAGGACAAGGGGACATGGGCTTAAGCTCTGCCAGGGGAAGTTTAGGTTAGATGTTAGGAAGAAATTCTTTACAGAGAGGGTAATCAGGCATTGGAACAGCCTGCCCAGAGAGGTGGTGGATTCACCATCCCTGGAGGTTTTTAAAAAGAGATTGGACATGGCCCTTAGTGCCATGATCTAGTAATTGGAGTTGGATCAGGGGTTGGACTCGATGATCTTGGAGGTCTTTTCCAACCCACTCTATTCTATGATTCTAAGATTCAGCTGAAACTCAGATTTTAAGTACACTACTATTTGGAGAACTGATACAAGCATATATCCACTATTTGAACCATCCCAAACTGGAAGTTACTTGTTAAAAACTATTTTTAGCTATCTGTAATATTTACTTCAGGGGCTTGATTCAGTCACACAGTGACTTTTGAGATACTGTACAGCATCCATAAGCATTGCCCACACAGATGACATACAGGCTTTACTGGGGACCTCTGTCCTCAGTCACAACATGATAACATGAAGGATACCCTCTGGTACTGTGTACCCACCCATCTGTAAGAACATAAGTGGATCCAAGGGCATTCTTGTCTATTAGTAACTCACAGACTTATAAGCATATAGAGTCAGATGTGAGCTTATCCTGTCCAAGCCAAACTGGCCAGATGTAAACAAAAATGTAGCAATGTTAGTCAAAAAGAAATCAATATTGCAGGCTTCTGCAATAGGTTTCAGTGGTTCTTATAATTTCTGTGATTCCTGAGTGAGAGTGCTTTCTAAAAATTAGTATTTTTTTCTTTGCTGTCTTCCAAGAAAAAAAGTGATCCAAAATAAATATCTTCAGGTTACTTCAACTGTTTTCTACCATATTAAGCAGCTCTAGAGTCACAGAAAAGCATAGAAAGTTTCAATGATATAATGGCTATTAATTTATCAGCATTGAATTAGATTATGTCTGTGTCCAAGAACAATTATGAGTTAAAAAATGACAAGAAACATCTTAGTTTGTGTGGGTATGGTTGGGTGGTAAGTGTAGTGCTGTATTCATTTCTGTATTACTTCTGTATGGGATGGAGTTTTCTTAGGAGTACAAGTTTGTCATTCAAGGTTGGCTGAAATTTCTTTTTGTTCTGAGAGGAAAGTACTTATGCTACTAAAATAGACTGGGAGAGGAAGTAAGTTACTTTTTCCTATGCAACCACCAAAGCCAATTCCCAAAAACAATCATCCAAATTTTCAGTATTTCTGTATCAGTTAGATGACACAGATTTCTTCCATAAAGGTTTCCTGTGGTCTTTGAAGTCTCGTGACTATGAATTTACTATGTTAATATCACGACATTTCTCTGATTTGTGCTGGGAAGATTTTAATGGAACAAAATAGATATGCATCTGCATAAGATCCTCATCTTAATATAGGATCAGTATACAAAAGTTTATTCTAAAATTGTTGGGAAAAAATGAATTATTTTTTTTTTTAAAAAAGACAATATTTTATAATAGTGTTTCATCATTGCAAAGTAAGACATTACCAGGAAGTCACTGTGCTTGCTCCTAGGTGGTATTGGCAAATGTGAAAACTGAAGTCCAGCTGGAGCACTGGAGCAGTGCATAGAGCCAGATGGACATTTAAACATGTCCTGCTGGAATCAGAGCAAAAAGAAAGAAAAGAAGCAGCCTAATACACTGATCTGCTAATTCTCACGTTTTGTTTGGCCACTGCTTTACTACGGAAGGTTTCTTCTTTGCCTTATAGCTGAGACAGTCTTCTACCATCTGTAGAAGCATGGACGCCATTCAAAACAGGCAAATATAATTGGGTCAAGAAGACCTAATGCAGGATTTAGGCCCTAGTCAAAAGGAAGTTTGGCTGCAGTCTGCCACCATGAGGTCACTACATTTTCAAATTGTAGTACAACTGCCACCGATTTATTATTGTATCGATTAGAGTTTTAATGTCTAGAAACAGTTGTATACATACAGATATACCATATAAAGCATCATATTAAAAAACAAAACAAAACAACAAACAATATAGTTGAACTTAACAATCTTCAAAATCTTAGTACTACTCAAATACATATTACATTAAAGCAGAGAGAATTGAAATAAACTAAGGATAATCCATCCCATTCTATAATATAGTTTACAGGGGAGCAAGGTTGTGAGGGCCTGAGAAAGAGGGCAGGAACTGGCTTGCTCAAAGAGACAGATCAGGCAGGTCTCTGACAGAAGGCTTTTTATTTTGTGGTCTCTGGAAGCTGTTACAGCCTTTGTGCCTGTGCAGTTTCTACAGAGGCAAAGTTAACTTCTGTTCTTTCCATGAAAAGGATCATCTTGTCAAGTGTACATCTCGTGGTTTTAGCCCCCTGTACATCTTATTACAACACAGAGTGTAGGTCATGTGTTACATGATTCAGAGCTGTTGTGTGGGGAAAGCAGGAGCAGTCTGTTGTCCAATGTTGTTTGCAGTACTCTGGTTGATCAACTGTTCCTAATTTCCCCAAATTATTCTTTTTTCTAGCCCCTTTTTTTCTTTGTTCTGTAATTAGGCCCACATGTTCCTATTTTTAACTCTAGTCCTCAGGCCCAAAACATGTTTTTGATTCCAGATTCTACCCTTCTTTGAACTTTTGCCTCTCTGACTCAGCTGCTGAGTATCTGACCACTGAAGTACCCTGGTGCCATCAGTGGCTTTGCCAAACTCACTCTTTGTGAGCCAAATTCATCATGTTTGTGTTATGACCACTTCAGCACCCCTATCACAGCCAGCAGGAGAGAAGGAAAACATACATGAAAGGGTAGATGGGACTGCAGACCACTGAGTCCAAATGTCCATCATTTTCATCTCACCACTACTTATCAGAGGATTGATGTGAGACAGGGCCTTCTCAGGAATAACAGAGATTCAGCTCTTTTAAGTCTTTTGACTCTGTGTAGCATGCAAGTGGTTTTGCTAGTATTTTGCTGTGTGTAGCCATGAAAAGTTGATTTGAAAACATATGGAGCTGTTGTGAGGTAACTTTGCAAGAAAAAAAGCACCGCCTGACAGAAATGAGGTAAAGACAACTAAAAAGAGGAAACAGGAGGAATTGCAACAGAGGTGAATGAATAAAACAAAAGCAAGGGAGAAAGAGAAAGTGGGAAAGAGTGTAATGAGGGGACAAGAAGAATAGCAGCACTACAATGAGCATGGAACAAGCAAAGAGATACTGGGAAGAGAAAGGGAAAGGAAAAAAGAGACAGGGGAGGAAAACAGGAGAGAAAAAATCAAGGGGAAATGGATACAAAACAGGAGAAATAAATCACCCTGTGACTTTTCTTTGGAGTAGACAAAACGCCTGAAAGATTTTTGAGGCTGCTCTCACGGCTGTTCCAACAATGCTGCTAGCAGCAGTCTCAGCTATGATCACAGGTTAGATGCATCCTTGTGCTTGGATATCGGGCTCTGTAGCAACTGATTTAAGAACCAGTACAGGTTTGCATGAGAAAGATCTAACCATATAATCAGAAGTAGGAAGACTGAAAACAAAAGGGAAAGCAGAAAAGGAAACCCACAAGACACTTATTTCAGTCTCAGAAGCTTCACGGCCCCATGCTTAACATTAGTCATCAGCCTGTGGGAGGTGTGCTGAAGTTATATTTTTGTCTAAGAGGTAGTTAGCTAAGGACACTGTCACTCCTGCAAGGAGGCTGTGCATGTGGGGAGTGTGGGCTTGGACCAGACCATCCCGTTGTATCCCATTCCATTCCTCTTGATCATCCAGCTGCTGCGATCTTTGTAAACAAGCTGGTTATTTGTTTAGGGATTTTTTTTTTCCCTCTTGCTTTTTTCCAGATCCCCATTTCCTTCAACATAACAGGAAGGATATCAGACACCTTCAAGATTTGCATTTTTTCCAGTTAGCATGGTGTTTTTCCTACTTATTTTTCATAGAAGGAATAAGAAATTTTTCCAATTGCTTTTTCCTATTTCACTAGGCACTATGTCATTGCCTATCTATAGCTGTCCATTACAGCCTTATTACTTGTCTCCAGCAAAGTATAACTAGTCTCTGTTTAACAGGTTCCTACTTTTGCTCTTAAAACATTTCCAGTAAACTTCATTTCATTGTGGATATCATACTTGTGTTACAAAGACTGTTAAGAAAGACAACATAAAAAGAGTCACTTTTGTCTCATCTTCTGGTGGTGCTCTGTGAGGAATTCCCTCATTGCTACCTTCCTAAAATGAGACAGAACATTTGTCGTGAATACATGACAGAGTCAAGGAACTCTGATAGTTTTTTCTTTGAGACTGCTTATTAAGGATTGCCTATCGCATGTATCTTTACATGTAGCAAGTCAGGTATATGCTTGAAGATTATTTTAGAAAAAAAAATACATTAGAAAATAATCAAAATTGCAAAAAAATCATTAAGAGGAAGTGGTAGTGGGATATTTCAAGCATAGAGAAACCACAGGAATACAGTATCATAGGGCATGTTCCATATACATAATATATGCACTTAGGTTCTATACATGGGAAGACAAGTAAGTGCTGAAGGCAAGCTGCAAGGCCCTTTTGCAATTGTTTAATAGGATAAAACTGTGCTTAATATGACATCATTTCTAACTTTGTATTTCTGATGTCAAGTTAGGATCATACTGTACTGATGTAGCAAGTTGACTACAAAGGACAAGACTTTTGTGTCATGCATCTTTGCATCATGACACAGCATTGTCATGCCATGAAACCTAAAAGATCACTGAGGCTAAGCTTCACCAGCTTCATTGCCCTTTGGACATGATCCAGCATCTCAATGTCTTTCTAGTAGTAAGGGGACCAAAACTTATCCCAGTATATGAGGTACAGCCTCAGCAGTACTGAATACAGGGGAACGATCCCTTCCCTCGCCTTACTGGCCACATTATTTATGACACAAACCAGGATGGTGTTGGCCTTTTTGGCCACCTGGGCACACTGCTCCTCATGTTCAGCTGGCTGTCAGCCAGAACCCCCTGGTCGTTTTCCTCCAGGCAGCTTTCCAGCAACTCTTCCCCAGTCCTGGAGCATTGCATGGGGTTGCTGTGACCCAAACACAGGACCTGGCACTTGGCCTTACTGAACCTCATCCCACTGGCTTCAGCCCATTGATCCAGCCTGTCCAGATCCTGCTGTAGAGCCTTTCTACCCTCAAGCAGATCAACATTCCCTTCCAACTTGGTGTCATCTGCCTTGTGAGGTAGGAAAAATCCTATGTAAAAAAAAGGCCCATTTCCCTGTCTATAAATCCAAGGTAAAAATGTGAGAGTAATATTACAACTGTGCAATGCCATGCAAAGAGAGAAAAAAGAGGGGGTAATGCAGTGGTTTGCTCAGACTACACAGATATTATCCCCCCCAAAAGTAATTGCCTAGAAGTTTAAAACCTGTCTTTTGTTCTAATACTTAGTTCAGTATTCTTGTTTCCTGATAATAAGCTTACTCTAGTATGGTGAAGAAATGGGCCTATGTAGGAAGTGCTAAATGTAACCATGCACCAATTTATCGCCGATTGTGAAAAGAATGAACAGAGTACAAGATTTTAAGTGGAGAACAACTATCTGGATAGAATTGTTACTGAAAAATTTTCCCTTTCTTCCCTTAAAGGTGAGCTATGGAGAAGACAGAACTAAACTATTCTCAAGGTGCACAGTGAAATGTAAGAGGCAATAGTCACAAATTGCAATTCAGGAAGTCCTAGCTGGACATAAGAAAAGAGTACTTCACTATGAGAGTGGCCAAGCACTGGCACAGGTGTCTAAGAAGGCCTTGGAGTCTCATCCTCAAAGTTTTTCAAAATTCAACTGGACAAAGCCTTGCATAAGTCTGCAATTAGCCTTACTTTAGCTGGAGTTTGGACTACAGAGTCTCCAGAGATCCCTTCCAACCTAATTTTTCCTATGGTTTTATGATTCTGGAATATCTCACTAAAATCAGTTCCTGAAGAATTCAAAGTAGCAGTAGGTACAGTTTAAATCCCCAACACAACAGTGTACAGGGTGCACTTTCCTTACACTCCAACAGTGCCAAGAAATTGAGGGAGGGCAAGAAAGGTTAATATTTCCCTGCCAGCAGCTGGCATTGTATAAAGAATGGTGAAAGTGAATCATTACTTTAGTTTCCCTAAATGAGCTGTTGGCATATGCAATTGCCCATTTTTAAAAACAGATGTATTTTGTGGGCACAATTTAACATCCATCTTATTCCACGACTGCATGAAATATTCTCCTGGTCATCCTGTCACTAAAAAAAAAACCTTTAATGCTGTCAGTCTGGAGCTGAAATACGGTATGGCTACCACAAAGGGACAGAGTCCTTCCTCACCCAGTTCAGGAGGCAGCCGCTTTCCAGTGACAGTTGTGCTCTGCAGGGGCCCTCATATTCCATCTCAGACCACTGGGACTACTGAGAGTTTGCTTCACAGATGGCCTGCACATGCATGACAAATCTAATGTATTCTGGGCATACTGTGCACATGCAGCAGCCATTTGTCCTGGACTTCTGGGTGTCAGACAGCCTGGTTCAGCTATTGCCCCAGCTGGCCTGCTTGCCATCTGGAAAGCCCTGACACATAGCAGGGCTAAGCTCTTTTTTCTTCACCCCTACTGCTTCCCTCCTCTTCTCTTTTTGTTAGCTGTGTGGCAAGGAACCTTAGGAGGGGTGAGCTCTTCAATTCCAGAGCATGAAGAGACCATGATCTTGGCACGCACAGGAGCTGGGCAAGATTAGGGAAATATCTCCATGCACCATTTCCTGCAAGGTACAGCTGTATAAAGACTGGGCCAAACTCACTTCTGCACCACTGCTTAAAGTCATAGGTTGCTAGAGAAGGTGTTTGTGTTTTTTATTAAGGGTAAGTGTGAAATGGCTCAACTGTAAGAGGATGGATGTTTCTTGAAGAGAGGTGTTTTACTTATCTCTGGTAAACTGGTATGGCTAAACAGTCTCTTTTAAATATTTTTTTTTCTTGCAGCAAATCATTCTAGTCACATTGTCTCATGAGAATTTTCTGAACTTTTTTCAGTAAGCAAAGACCAAGCCTAGATCTCTGCAGTTCTTGACCCTCAGGCTAGCAGTGTTACTCTATAATTATACTATTTAATATAAAATATTGATGACTGAAAAATAGTTCAGTATCAAACCAAGGTCTAAGCTGTCGTATGTCAGCATGTACCCTGGCAAAGATCCCAGAGTCGATATGAATTTTGTGCAATTACATCCAAAAGTGGCTAAATCCAAACATGTGGTGCCTTCTCAGCATTTCTGTTCAGAGGAAGAGACAGAGAGAGGGATTACATTTCAGGTCCCAAAATTGCAGGATAAACAAAGCAGGAATCCTCTGATTGACTGTTCCATTTCTGGGGTCTTCTGGCAGCAGGCATAATTTATAGTGTCCTCTGAACTCATCAATGGAAAATTGGCATGTCTGCCATCTACACTTGTGCATCTGTTATTCCATTTCTTTTGAGATCACTAACCACCACTAGGAATCTGGAATAAATGTGTACCAAGGAGAAGTAAGAAAAATGACTTACCAAGTCCTGACTGTTACTTGGAAACTTTTGCACATGTAACTAGAGAGAATATTACAAAAAGATCACGGGTTCGTTTATAGATTTCAGAAGTGAAGAAAGAACTTGAGTCACCAAGAGAAGAAAAACAACCCAAGAGGAAAAGACCACCTACAACTGATGAGGGGCCAGGCACCTGCCTTTAATTGAGTGCCTAAAGAAAACTGTATATGGCCACCGTTTAATTTGTAATGAGTTCTGACATGCTTTGACACAAGCTATGTGAACTGCCATGTGTGCTGTTAGTTGATGGTAAGAAGGAAATTTTTATGCTGGAGCATGTTGTGTATCTGTGCAGACCTGAAGTGTGGTCCAAAAAGTGTAAATTAGAATAAAATCCTACCTGGCTGAACACAAAATGTGCAAGTGCGCAGCACAGGATACACTGGACAGGTATACTAATGCTGTTGATTGAAGGGTAACAGCATGAGTGCCTTTGTCACAAAACTGTTCATTCTGTCTTTGTCCTCCTTCCTGAAGCTAATGAAGAAGAAGACAGTGATGTTATGATAAATATGGACAAATGCATTACTAATCTGCTTGGAATTGGAGCAAATACAGATGTAATAATAGACAAGGTCAACATTAGCCTTGATTTTTTTTTAAAACTCAGGCTGCCTCCCTTCATCATTTCTTACATCATTGTATTTCTGACACTTTCTCCTGAAGGGTTTATTCTAAATGTATCGTGGCCAAGATCCTAGCCCTACCTTTATATCACTGCTATAAATATTACTGCCTTTCTATCCCAAGGAATTAGAAAAAAAGCTGTCATCTGTGACTGCTTTCTCCATCACCCCACACATCCAGCTCTTCTCCGCTCTCCTCTCAAGCTATTTCCAAGACCTTGTTTTACCGCCCAAACAGCTTTTTTCTCTTTCTTCTTCTCTCCCCATCATAACTTTCTCTCTTCTTGAACACATAAGTGCACATGCACTTTCTGCTAAAATCATCTTCATAGCTGCTCATTCTGCCTGTCAAATCTGCCTCCTCAGGCCCTTCATTGCCTTCCCCTTCACTACATAATCTGCTCAAGCTCTAACTGAAAGACAGGAATTCCTCTCAGCCCTGTCCCCACAGCCCTGCTCCCACATTGCTCCCACATATTCTTCTCTTCCTACCCATGCAAACTGCCTTTTTAATTACCCCTTGACCAACTCACCTATTCTCATTAATACTGCACTCCTACACAAGGAATAACATTTTTATACTACTGTACAAAAGCCATGTTCTTATCTTTCTCTAAAGGGACTAAGTAGTACCTTGATGAATACTGCCTGTATCTGGTCTATTAATTAAATCATTTGCTACAGTTTATAAGAGTACTCTACTTTTTAAGCTAGCGCCATCACATAATTTAGACAGTGAACCTACTAATTCATGTTAAGAGCATTATTTCACTCACAGGACTTTTCTAGTTCTCCTTTCTGCTGTTACTACACATTTGGCATCTTGATCTTGAAACTATTTTCCTCTTACTTTGCTGTTGCAGTTCTTGTTGTGCAGTATCTGCTGCAGGTAGCTCAAGATAAAAAAGAGAGATGCAATTCCTGAGAGAGAAAATCACAACTCCAGAGTCTAAGGAAGAGAAGGAAGAAATTAGTCGGGTAAGGAAACTTACCAACAGTTAATTGACTTTAGACTGGGTTTGGATTTATTTCCTTTGCTATATAATTTGTAAATCAAAAAAACCCTGTGTCACAATTTAGGGTCAGTGCAGACCCTTAGACCAATAATGGATGTTCTCTGTTAACTCCACTCCCTCCCCAAGGGGGGAAGAGAAAGGGAATAAGGGAGAGAGACTTAGTGATTAGAAAAGGAAACTAGAACATCTTTAATGAAACTAAAATGACAAAAATTGAATATATACAAATATATACAAAACCAGTATCAAACCCAACCCCCTGATCACTGTCACAACTGATGCAGTGGAGCAGGCACTGGGGGAGTCCCAGACTGGGCCCTGCAGCAGACAGCTGTCTTCGGGAGCTGGATTCTGGTAACGGATTCAGGAAGACACCAACTGGGATTGAAGGCAGAATGGACATCCTCCTTGTTTGCTCCAAGGAAGGAACTGAAAGAGGACCTGAGCCAAGCCAAGCAAAGCTGGCAAAGTGGTCCAAGAGGGGAGAAGAGCCACAGGCCCTCCAGATCCCTTAGCTTTATAGCAAATATGACATATATGGTATGCAACACTGTGTTGGTCAGTTTAGGGTCACCTGTCTATTCCACTCCTCCCCTGAGGTGCAGCCTTTCACTTTTCTGCACCCCCCAGTGTGTTACACAAGATCCAGCAGTGACCTTGGTCTACATACCAACCCTTGGTAGTAACTCTAAACATGGGGTGTTATTACTGCCAGCAGCAGGCGCTATCTGTGAAAACAGGCTGCTGACTTCAGGCAGTGCAGTTAGTTAGAAGAACTGAGCTGAAAAGTAAAATCACGGAGAAGAATCACTCTAAAACATGACACCCTGAAAGAATACAAGCTTTGATTTGATACAAGGATTTTTAAACACAGACAATGATGTTACTTTGTCATCATTTATGCTTCCAGCCGTGCATTGAATTGCCTTGGACTTGCTTCAGAGAACAAAAAATGTTAGCTACTCATTGTACATTTTGCCTTACATATGAAGGGTCTTAGCTAAATGCTGTCATGACATTTTTGGTCTAAACCTACTCTCCTTTAAAACAGAATTTGTCAGATAATACTAGTATGGATCAAGATAAGGAACAAAAGTAGCCCTGGTTACATGTAATTTTAGATCTCTAACAGGCCCCAGATGTCTCATTAACATGTTGATAGTTGCTGAGTTAACAAATAAAGGCCTCAACTTTTCAATTACATCTGTTTAGGAAGATCCCTAGGATTGTACAAGGTTGCATTGTAGTTGGAGAAGTTATTCTTGATATATATTTAAGTGTAAATTAAAGCATAGTTCATTTAAGGCTAAGTTTTGAGTGTGTTTCTATATGAAGCAAGAAATACAAGCTTAGGTTTTTAGAGTGCTTTGTGTTTGCAAGCTGCTCTCATAATAGCAATTAGTTTGCAAGAGATCTCCAGTGTGCTTGATATGAGACACACAAACAGGTCTTTCATCATGCTCATTATACATGAGTAATCTTTATATCAAGTACCAAATGATAATGCTAATAGCTATGATAAAACACAGTATAATGAGAAGTGCCTTCCAACAAACTGCAGTAAACCATACAAAGTAATTGACTTAAAAGGGCTATCACAAATCCTTTCATTATACTATCACAAAGCAACATCATTGCAAGTTGGATTTTGTAGGAAGACTACAATGCAGAAGGCCTTGAGAAGGAGGAAAATTGGGCTTTGCATTCTGCGAGATGAAGGCTGCTTAATCTTTGAGAACTTCCCAGCCATGGGCAGAGATATTATTTTACAACTATTGTATGAGAACAAATGCAAAGGTTTTTAGATAGACCTTTGTGTAGCAATGATGCTAGACACTATTTTCTTCTCATCTTACAGCATTAAAAGATGATGTAAAACAGGATGTAAGTGATCTTAAATTTTCTGAGCATATTAGAGGGTAATTTTATTTAAAGAGCAAGCATTATTTTAAAAACAAAAGATAGATTCTTAAGAGTTACATGCAAGATTGGTTTAACTGATAGATAGGAAAAATATTTTTACATCATGTTTAGTTTGATTCTTTGACTGCTTTTTAATAAAGCATCATTTTCTTCACCTGCTGCTTTAGCATGTGGAGAATAGTCTCCAACTGTTTTTTCTAAGAGTAAAACTGGATAGAAAAAGAGTTTGTAAGTTTGTAAGTAAGTTTGTAAGTTTGTAAGTTTGTAAGTAAGAGAAAGAATAGAATTATAAAGGAAAGAGCTTGTAGAAGAGGGCTAAAATGACAAAGTTTTCCCATTTTTGTTTCTGTGAAATGGTCATGAAGAAGGAAAATACTTTAGCAACAGATTCTATACACTGAAAAAGTAGCAAAATGTGTTTGGAGTAGATGTGATTCAATGAGTCAAAGTCCAGTGAATTCAACTGAGAGATTGCTGCTGACTCAGGCAGAAATATTATTGTTAGAATTTGTTTTAGGTTAATTTCAGGTTAATTTCAGTGCTGCATTTCAGTACGGATTTGTTTGCCAAAACACAGGTGTTTAGGGACATTTGAGATGCCCTAGGAATCCCACCTGGCCTCTAACTGCTGATTCAGAAGAACAAAAGCTTCCATAGTACATTTCCCAGTGTTGTCAGCCCTGTATGGATGTCATAGCTCTTCCAAGGTATTTCCAGTGACATGGTGTTCTTGTACTGCAACAACCGAATCTGCAACAACTGCTGTTTTTGACTGCCTCTGCACAACACCAAGCTGAGTTGCTGGTGTAAACATCAAGTAAAAGTGGGGCAGCTTTTAGCTTGAAACCTTGATGCTTTCTTTATGCAGATCATCTGCCTGTTCAGCTACAAAAAGGTCCTCAGGGACCTCGAATGGTGAAAAGAATTAATAAAAGTTATTTAAAATTAAGAAATATGCGAGCCAACAAAAGATTTTTAGTGTAATATACACTTCATAGATCCTTCTTTACAAAAGTTTGTATGAGGAAAAATCATGCAAATGTTTATTGGTGAGGAGTTTAAGAGACTGGACTCTCTACCCTTAAATAAAAATCAGAAAAACAAATCTAATCTTTCTTAAAAGAGAAAACCAGCTCCATTTCATTGACGTTTCTGAAAACTTTTCCTGAATTTATCCAGGACAGAAGAGAAACACAAGCCTCGCACTCTGACTGCAGGTACTCCTAAAGGCTTTTTTCATTTTGAGTGTCATTAATTGGTGTGTGGATTAAAACGGTGGTGTGTATATACCTTCCTGATTTTTATTCTCCAGGTTTACATGGTATTCTAGGGACCAGCTACTTCTGTGGGAATAGAAAGCTTGGAAGGAGGAATAACCACATAGAAATCCACAAGGGAAAATAAGGAAATAACAAGTAATAACGCAAGAAAATTTGGAGAAGGAAAGGGTGGTAAGAGGAAAGACTTCCAAAAGATAAACAGGTGAAGTCAGAGAAGTTACTCATTCCTCAGGCTGCTCTGGAAGGCATAAGGTGGAGAAAAGCCTCCCTCTCAGTCATTAGATGCCTGGTGACACACAACTGCATGAAGAAAATGTACTAATGGATTGAATGTAGTGAAAGGAGACAAGGCTAATACATATTAAATAGTGCATATAAAATGCACCAGTTGACAAGTATTTTAGTTATGACTATGAAAGTGCTTTATAGGGTAATAACTGTTTAGTAGCAAACATAAAATAAAAAGAATGAAGGTTTAATAATAGGAACCATATAACTGTTACTAAAGGTTTTAGCATGTTTTAAACTGAAATCTTAAACTCCCCATCACAGAACAAATTATTTGACCAATTCTGTAAATACGTGCTTAACGCTTTCTGGCTACTATACATTAGTGTGACACTGTAAGGGAAGATGTCTCAGTGGCCTCCCTGTCCATTTTATGCAAGACAGTGGTTTTATCTCAGACTAAATTTAGTCTGGGATGCTGGGGAGACCACTCCCATCATGTCTGAATCTGCCAAGAGAAGACATTGTTGCTTTGGCTTGTTGTCTCCATTGGGAACTGGAATGCATTTGGTGTGCATCTGGAACAGACTATTTGTCTTAGATGCCTCTCAAATGCAACCTGTTCACAGGTACTGAAACTACCTTGAGAAAAGAAACAAAGAGTAGCAAGTGGGGACAAGCAGGGGAGTTTGCTTTGAAGCCATAGGGCTGCTGTGAACCAAAACAGAGCTATAGAAAATCCTTTGCTCCTTTTCTTTGCTAACTATCTTGAAGTCTGAATGTGACCCAGTTTAGATTGCAAATGACCTGGGAAAAGAGGCTTGTGAATTGCTGACAATTTTGAATAACTTAATGCACTTAGGCTAATGCTAGTGTCTTTATGCCTTGCAAGATGGGCAGGACTGCATGGAGCTCTGGTCTTCCACTTGTTACAGGTACAAGCATGAGATGGACCCTGTTGTAGAAATAAAGGTGAAAATCAACAGAGGGGACAGCCATGAGGTGACGTTCATTAGAGGGGCTGGGTGAGAAGATGGGATGTGGCAAAGCCATTCTTGCTGGACTGATGCTGATCCTCAGGTATGTATCCTTACTTCTCCATTCCTCTTTCGCAGGAGAGAGAATAATGAATATAGAACAGATGTGAGCAGGGCAGGAGAGAAATATTTCACTCTTTGCTGAAAACCATTGATGTACAAGAATATTTTTTTATTGAAAATGTTAACTTCTCATTATAAAATCAACTTTAAGCTTTGAAAAAGAAATAAAACCAAGATGCTGGTAGCCATAAAGAAAATATCAACAGTTTAAATCTGTCAAAATCATGAAAAAAAAATCTAGTTCTCAGCTGAGCGTCTTTGTTTTTTACAAATAAATTATCGTTATGCTTTTAAAAAGAGAAGTACATATTCACAATATCTGGGTGTGTTCTGTGAAAACTCTTAAATTTCTGAAGGGATGGAGGTGTGAGAATCCAAAACAAAAAAGATGTGCTGGTAAATCTTGAGAAATTTCTCAGTGACCTATGTAAATGTTACACAGTTTTGTGACTACATTAGATGCTTTTGATGTGGGGTTTTTTTCACCAAAAGAGAAGGAAGTCATGACCATTTCAGATCAAACATTGGGACTTATTCTTTGGTCTTGAATAGCTTCTTGCAGAGACAACAGTTTTGTCTGCAACCCACTGCAATTACTGGACATTTGGAGGGTAAATCTGAGAAAGATAAATGCTTATATCTGATTCATCTTAAACTTAAAGACATATTTCTATGCTTGTTCTTACCCAGTACTGCGACACCAATCAGTTCTCCTGTCTACATATGTCAGGACTTACGTGATGTATTGTTATATTTGTGATGTTCATCTTTAAAGAGTTGGATTCCAGCACTCTTCCAGTACCTCAAGCAGTTTCAAGGCTTCATAGGTACTGCTGCTCCAGCAGATGTCATGAAGACGTATGCTCATCAAGTACCATATGGAGATTCCCAGAAAAGGCTGAGCACTCTCAACTTTATTGCCTTCCTGGAGTTTCAGGTCACAGAGGACCATGCGAAACTTTTTTTTTTTTTTCTTTTAATTATAGAGCCAAAAGAAGTAGCAACACATGTGCTGGCTTCAATATTTCCATTTCAATCCAGCCCAGCTTCTAAGGATGTTAAGAGTGTGGCCTCTTTTGGACTTTGGGATTAAAAACTGTATCTGAATAAAGCTTCCTTTTATTTGAGAAGAGAAACATTCTTTTGAAACTGTCTCAAATATCATACTTGGCTGCCAGCACATTTTGGGAAAGACAGGTGAGAAGTGAAGCACATTCCTTCCATTATGCCTTTTGCCACAGTGTTCGGCTTTATCATCTGAACAATTACATGTCTTTGAAAAACAGCTCAAATGACATTACAGTTTTGACTTAAACCAAGACAGGAAAAAATAATTTATTTAAAACATTACATTAAAACTTTATCTCCTCTCCATTTTGGTAGGACTAGAGCAGTGTTTAATGAAAGCAGCAGATATTTTATCGCTACACAAGGCCTGATTCTTTCTTAGAACATAGGATAACTCTTACCACACCACAATTTCAGTACAAGAGGGTGAGAGATGGGAGCAATTCAGGGGGTTGATTAGAAGGTTGTTTCAAGTGTAAATAATTCCTTTAAATTTGTGAGTTACTTTCAACTGCGTTTTGCACATCAAAGATGTTATTTTCTCTTATTATTAAAACTATGAGACAGATAACATGTGAAAAAGCTCTACACCAGAACTTTGGAACAATCTGGGTATAAAGTACTCTTTCTTAATTGTTTACATCAGTATCCTATATTGAGTGTTCAGATACCATAGTAATAGATGATTTCTGCAAAGGCAGTAAAACACAGCACTCAAGCCACATTGCATGCCATTATAACTGTCTCATAAACATTGTCTGATTTTATTTTCCTACATTTAAGAGAGATTTTTTTCTTCATCAGTTATACATAGCTTTTAATAACAACCTAAACCAACACAGTCTCTCTATAAAATGTCCTGTGCACAAAATGCATTAAAGAGCCAAGCCTGCATTTGGAGGACTTTCACGGTGATAAAATTTCATCACAGTGCTGAAGGCTGAAGATAGAGTTGGATCACTTCTACTATTCTACTTTTCATGTCATGGAGTGTTTTGGGTTTTTTTTACATTTTGCTATGTTTCACTATCACATGTAAGTAATTTCCTAGTCCTACGCATGCTTCAGTTACGCTGTTTATGATGCTCACACTGTTTGTGGTGCTGAGTGTCACAACAGGGATTAACAGGCTCTTCAGAAGAATGTTCATGTAAGGAGAGCAGACACTGGATAGTTATATGCTGGTTGAAAAATGCTTATATTGCATGCCAGCTGTTCCTCAGGCTTTGCAAAGAGTTTATATCCATCTTAAACCTCACTTAAGTGCTACTTTGATTTTTTTTTCCTGCATCTCCCAACTAGTGAAAATGGACAGTGACGTCTCTACAGTAGCTGAGGAGCTGGTCACTTGATCTGAGAAATGTTAATACTTGTATAAGAAACTGAGTTTTTAAAAGTTTGGGAAAGAAATGTAATAAACTTTGGGACACTGAAGTTAAGAACTGTTGTTATTACAGTTTTTTTTCAAAGAAGCCTTGTTGAATAAAATTCAGATAGTCTCCTTCACTCTTACTTTTGTTAGACTGTCTTCACTTACATTTGCTGTTCTCCTGTTTATATTACAGACTCCTTCCAGAGATATTAAGTTCCTGACTGCATTCTTCTTCACTACTACCTCATAACACCAGAAGTCTCATCTTTTCTGGGGAAACCTACTTCTTGAATAAAAGGTGATTCTATGGTGTAGAGTATCTGCTGCCTTTATAGACCTACCTTTGAGAGTTGTTCTTGCTTTGCTTGCAAAACTAAGGCCTTAAATTGGAAAAAATCCCATGCTGTACTTGACAATAGAATCAACATGACGCAAGTAGGGTTGCTGATAATAGTTTTCATGGTAAAATCCAGCTACTGAGTGGCAGTATCCTGTAATATTAATTTTCAAGACAAATATTAACACTTTTTACAGCTGTACCTGTGCTAAGCACATGCTGTCTTTTCACAAGCTCTTCTCTCCCATTCACACCAGAGGTACTAGTTGTAGATGAAGGGGATGAGATGTTTATGAAAGGTTGGGGCTATTAGGTTGTTTTCATAGGGCTGGGTTTTTATTTCAATTTACACTTATTCAAAAAGCAAATACACATACACTTAGGGCCTGCCTTTTCTTGAATCAAAACTTTTTAAATGTAATGTTCTTTTAGTCTGTAATTAGCCGTGTATTCTTTAACTAAACTTTACCAAAGTTCTGTGAGTCATTTTGGAGGATCAGACCCTGACTCTGTAGGATTTCTCCTGATTGTTGACAGATATTTTTGGCTGTAGTGTAATAATATCTCCAGGAATTTTCCAACCTCTACCTTCTTATGTCTGTCAACAAGTAGCTTGTGCACAAAAGCCCTTTGGCACATACAAACTTGTAACAAAATAGGGAATTTGAATGTCTGACTTTCAGTCACGCCTATGTTTGCAGCTGTGTTCATTCTGTCCATAGACAGTGCAGGGAAAACCTGGAAAAAAATTTCATAAAAGAGGAAAAAGTTTCCCTGACAGATTGAATTTAAGGTGAGAATGAATGTGAACAAAAGGCAGGTGTACAGTAGTTATGCCATACTGGATACAAAGAGACAGAGTTATTTCACCAAAGCCACAGAGCTGGCTAGTAGATAGGTAACAGTTGAAGTTCAAGTTTTACTGACTTTTATGAGTACACAGAAGACCTTACTTCTTGTGCAACTAACTGAAGGGAGAATATTCTCCTGTGCACACCTATTGTCTCAGCTTGACACAAGCAGCCTTGAAAGAGAATCCTCTTGAAGAAAATTTGCTGAGAGGAGTTTATATTAGTTCCGATTTGAATTGAAAGTTATCCCACCTGTTATCTGGCAGAAAGGCAATATGCATAATTAAAAACAGACATTTCAAAGACTATGAGTACCCAGCAGGGTTTTGAATAATGAGAGCAGTAAAGGGTTCTACTTCATCTACACACTGTTTCCACCCTTTAAGGACTCTGGAGAAATTAACTAGCAATATTGGGATTGGTTTTAATCCTTTTTACAATGGAAAGAGTATCTAAAAAAATTTTTGGTGCCAAGAAGCTGTTGTTTCAAGAAATTGTCTAAGCAGGCTCAGACACTATAAGTCCTCTCTTGTTAAAGCTTCTATAGTTTAATTTATTCCAGAGACTGGATAAGCAATGGTGGGAAGGTGAAAATTCTGTGTTTTGGGATTCAGTTTAGTGGGAGTGAGAAACTGTTTTTCTTTCCAGGCTCAGAAGGAAGCTGATTGACATAGAATAAGCTCTTCCCAGGGAAAAGGTTTTGTTGGTATCAAAGACAAATTTGTATTTAGAGTTACTAATTCCAAATTACTTTTTCTTCAATACAGACATGTTACTAGATGCTACCAATTTAAAGTTATTTCATCCCAAATGTAATCTGTGCTTGCTCATAAATTATCTGCTCATAATAACTGATAACACTGCTGAGGGAGGGAGTCTAACTTTTTTGATAGATTAAGTAGTAGCAATAAAATACAAATGAAAATATATCTGCCTGCCCACTATAAGTTTTCCATACTAGGATGGTCAGTCAACAAAAATTATCTTTGGTTCAGAAAGAGAAAAGTATATGTTGAAAAAAACAAGAATTCGAAGAGAACACAGGCTGATGACATCCCTTATCAGCCTTATAGTAACAGCTGTCTTCTTCTTCTAAGAATGTGACAACTAATCACTAACTAATAAAAATGTATTTTATGTTAATAAACTTAGTTGAAATCAAAGTTTTTCTTTCATTTTGAAGTGACTTTTTTTTTTTTAAGTATTCTCATCTCACCTTCAAGATACTATATTTTCACTGTTTTTCCCATATGAAATTCCTATGTACTCTACTATTCAGTCATTTGACCATAAGTAACACTTTGCTGTCTTGACTATTTTTCCTGCAAACAATACTGTTGTTTTCTTAGAAGGTCTGATTCTGGAACATATAAACCACGTAATAAAACAGCATTGATTTTTAATAGGCATTTGTATGAATATATGTATTTCCACATGAATAGGGTTGTAGAATCATGCCAGATTCATGGAAGTCACCATGTAAAGATGGATTATAGGGTTGGAAAGGGATAACTGCATGAACCTGTAAAACCCATTGTATTCTTGATTGTACTTTGAATCTCCTTCTGTATTAAAAGTCTACAAGTTATAAAGACACCCTATGGGAACTGCCAGACAGTGCTCTATTAAACATAGATACTGCCTGAGCAACCCTTTTACACACACGTAAATCCAATACATTTCCTCTAGTATCTGATTTCAGCTGAATCTGTCAGTACAAGGACCTAGATAAACCCCTGTACAACCAGTACAAGAGCAATGAAACAATGAATAAATATGAAATGAAAAAAGGTAATAATAGCAGATTAAATGGGTGACATACCAGAACAGGACTTCCCCACTTCATGAATTTCACTCTACCACCCTAGGCCACTTTCTACTACAGCCTTGTTTTTAATCCATACTGCCAACTTGGAAATGTCACATGCCTGAATTCTCACCAAAAAGCAGCACAACTTCAAAACCTGCAGTGGCTCATTCCTTGTTAAAATGTTACAGAGCTATATAAGAGTGATCAGAAGTGATGGAGAGAGGAGAAGTTATCCTGGTGATTCAAAGTTGTAGTGAGCACTGTAACCACTTGCAGTGGCTCTCCAACCTTGTTACCTCTGCTGCATGGTGTAACAGCACCAGGCAATCAGCAACCAGAGTAACCTTAAGCATATCCAAATGGTTTCAACAAGATTTATGTTGCTGCACAAGTAGGGGAGAGTCCTGATGTTTCTTTTATGGAGTACCTTAAATACTAGGACTTATTGCAAAAGTGGGTTTTATGCCTTTAGATATGTGAATAATACTTGTTTGTATGTGGCAGTCAAAAATAGGTGTCTGGCTAACAGAAGATTTCCTGAGTTTTATGAGATCAATAAAACTTGTTGTTGCACAGAGCACTTGGCTTTCACTAGTAGTGTCTTTCATCAGCTTTAATCAGGTTTATCCTTGCATCCTTGTTTCTTCTGCAGCTGTTATAGAAAGTCCAGTCTAAGTCTAGGCTTAATGGCCTACTGGAGTGGACAGGGTTTATAGATGCACTTGCGTGCTTTGCTGAACTGGGGGCAGTCTGGGTGGCAATACCTCACCAAGGATCCAGGCACCCAGTCTCAAATTCTTTGAAGGTTTTTCCATGGTGTGAGATTTATTTTTTCTTCCTTCCTTCCTTCCTTCCTTCCTTTCCTTCCTTTCCTTCCTTTCCTTCCTTTCCTTCCTTTCCTTCCTTTCTTTGTTTTTTATTGTGTTGGGGTTGTTTGTTTGTTTCTTTTTTAATTGAGAATAAGATCTCCAGAATGAAAATGTGTGATATCCTCTTGTATATGGAAAACTTCCTAAATAAAAACAGATGCTTCTAGTGCAGAGGCATTAGAAAGGCATTTCTTTTGAAAACAGAAGTTAGAAACTCTTCATAACTCTCCTCCCTTCCTTGGATGATGAAATGGTTGAGAAATGAGACCCGAGGTGGGAAAGCCCACTAACCAGTTCCTTCCTCTATAAAATAGACACTGAAGAGGAATTTGATCCAGATCCTCTCTTCTGCACATTCTACCACACACCTTGGGTCTCAGCTCAAAACCACCGAGGTCAGCTGGATGACTCTTCTGCAGTTCAGGGAATATTGTATCTGGTGTGGACTTGGAAAATGTCAAGGAGGCATTCCTGGTTTTGCTAAGGATGTGGTCTGGTCTCATTAATCGTAACCTTAGAAACAGACAGTGCTACATTAAAACTAAGAAATCTAGAGAAAAATAGAAAAGAAGTTCAGAATAAACAATGGGCTCATTTGCATTCAGATCCTATTTTTCACATCACCAAAATATAAAGCCTGGCCTAGGAAGAAGAAAGATTTAGCGCCGGCTTCCTTCTGACTAAACTGTGACTAATGGCATTATACCTTTAATTTTATTTTTTAAATCAAAGCTAAAATGAGGGAACGGGAGAAAAAAAAAAACAACACAACAAATAATTTTAAAATAACAGCTTACATTATGCTCATGGGGTCTCAGGCACCCTGTACAATGGGTGCCTCCCATACCCCTTTCTTCTGTAGGTGGATTTCCTCCAATTTCCCTGATTGCTTGTTATTAAAACAAAGACTGCTGTACATTGTGCATCTTTTTGCTGATAAGGCTTTATTTTTGCATTATTTGGAATCTGGATACAAGTCCACATCTCCAGCAAAACAAACAAATGGAGAAAGAAAGAAAAGAAAGAAAAGAAAGAAAGAAAGCCACAAATCTCATCATTCTGCAATGTCAGCCTAGATAGAACACCCTTTAGAGACATTTTTCTCATCCTTTGAACAAAAGCAGCAGAATGAGGATCTGAACAGTATGATCATATACCAATGCTATTTTAATTTGGTTTGACCTGACAGGTAGCAAAATAAATTCATTTACTACATTATGAAATAAAACTTATTTCAAGACTGCATGTAGCAAATTACACTCCCTTTCACCAAGAGTAAAACATGTTTTGAAGCACATGAAAATTCTTGAGTTTAATGGTATATGAACATTTAAATCACCTTATTTAGCTGGATAAAACCTGTTTTAGTTGAAATTCTGGCTTAGGTCAGTCAGTAAATATTTGTACAACTAACATCAGTAAAGGAAAAATTATGCAAGGCAAGTTTGCTTTTGTTTAGGCAAACAGAATGATAAAAATAAAACTGTGTCATATAAAATTAATAGTGAAATCTTACTTTTTCAAGTACTGTTATTAGGAAAAGCTATGTATCTGTCAGCACAGTCATAACATTAAATGTATTAAATAGAACTTTTTCAGTATCATATCAATAATACTAATAGATTCAAGAAGTACATGCTTTAAGACACATAATTTAATATGTAAGAAAACTGTTCTTGAATTGCTTTAGTACCAAAGAGTTCTTCTGCTCCAAGATTTGAGAACAAATTGGGGTAGAGATGCAGAAGATAAAATATGCTAGCTGAGGTCTTCCAGGACAACAAAAAAAGACTCACCATTTCACAAGTTTTCCACAGTCTCTGATTTTCAATGATAAATCCCCATTGCTGTGATTATCCAAAGCATACCATTATGAGGGATTACTAAACATATTCCTAAATTATTTGAGGTTTTCAGAAACTCCGCAGTAATTTCTCAGTCACTTTCAGTGGCATTTAACATTTCCAGAACATTGTCAGGCTTCTGGAATATGATTGTGAGAACCTGAGGAGAAGTTTTTGCTGCCATTTCTCAAAAGCTCTAATATAGGTAATTTATAAATACTTCAGCTCATTGCCAGTTTGGATGCTTACAAATACTGAATAAGCTTCTGCCATGTTTAGCATGACTGAATAAGCCCAGGAACTAAACCAAAAGAAAATAAAATCTGACTTCTGAAAGATTCCTCATTTGTCTCAGTTTCGAGGCCCCTCAGTTTAGGGTGTTCATCCAGTTCAGTCCAGCTGACATGACACCATCCTGCCTGTTCATGTCTTCATGTGTGTTTTGATCACCTGTGAATCTGCAAGCTGAAGGGATGAAAACCCAACTGCAAACATAATTAAAAAAGGAAANAAAAAAAAAAAAAGGAGGACAGTAAGCACTATGAAGTAACAGCAGATTCAGTAAGTGGTTAATGAGGGGGGCAGAATGATCCTTAGGGGCATCATTATTGCCCCTTTCCCTCCTGGCAGACAGCTGCCCTGCAATTCCACCTAGGGTGCAACAGCGTCTGTGGAGCAAGCAGAGTGACTGGAGGAGGTGCAGGGGCCAAGGCCACCCCCTCGACAGCCCCAGCCTTGAGGACAGCACTGCTGGCTTTTGCACCTGCTGTGTCTGGGACTGCAGCCCAGTCTTCTGTTTTGCAGGCCACCAGCAGGTCTCAGAGGAAACGATTTATTATAATGGGGGTCACCATTTTCCCAAGTTTGTCTGATACATCCGCCCTTGGCTATTTATGGAGGTGACTTTCCCTGTTGAAATGAAAACAGCTTCATTACTGGTTTTGCCTGGGCTCTAAGGGTTTGTTCCTCCACCCCAAGCTCTCTGCATAGCTCCAGGCATGACACCTGATGTTACAATACCAACTTTTCTCAGCTGTTTGACAGGAAAGAAGAGGAAGAACTTCCCTGAGCTGCAGTGCTAGGTAGCAAATGACTGTAAGCCTCAAACCCTCTGATAAAGAGGACCTTGGAGAAACAGATGCTATACAGCCTCCATGCCTGGTGTTACATCCCTTTATGAAGAATTTCACCTGCTATTAGATATGTTTCATGCTTATCTACCAAATATGCATAGCTTCCTGCTGTGACTAATTGGTGGCCAGAGAAGTAGAGAAATTTGCAGTGAAAAAGCATAGCAGTAGCAAGGTATAAAAACTAGCTTTTGAAATGCTTATTTACCAAGTACAGTGTTAAAAGCAGAATATCTACAAATTTTTCTGTATATACAAGAGACACTGATTATTTCAATACCATTTTGCTGAAGGCCCTCAGTTGGAAAGTTGTCTGTTTTCCAGAAAAACTCTGATCGAGAGCTGCAGTCTCTTAAATCTATGGAAGCAGAAATTAGCCTTTCCAGGTACCAAACGTTTATTTACTTTTAATTCAGAACTTTTATTTTCGTCATGTTAAACAACAAGAAAAGATGCTGGCCCTTCAAAAAAAAACCCAAAACAAAACCAAAAACTTCTTGATTTTCTAACATTATTGTTCAGCAATTGGTCTTCTCCTTTTCAACAAGAACTAAGTTCCATCTCATGCCTTCTCCCTCCACAGCTCTGTGGCAGTTAAGGGTTTCCAGGAAAAGAAATAAGTCAAACATGTCCCTCCTTCAAGGGTGGTGCTGGAGGCAGAAAAAACCAGTCCAGGTAGCAGAAGGCCACGCTACTTCTGCTGATAGATCAGGGGACACTATAGGCCTGGAGAGAAACTGCACCCGGAGGCAGCACCTGTTAGTGACATTGTAAGAAAACCGCCAGCAGGACGTAGGAGCTGGAAAGGGCAGAGTGTAACAAATGCACTGAAGGGTCACAAAAATCTCCCGGTCTTTTTGTGAAGGTTTTGCAAAAAGATCTCACAGATTTCCAGAAGGGTTTTCTTGCCTTCTTTAGTGGAGGCAGTCAAAGGCAAAACAGAAAGCAAAGCAAACACAGGTTGAACATTCACAGTTGCTAGATACTGTTAACAATCATTAAGCACTGTCGCCTGAGTCAGTAAAATACCAGCTGTCTCAGACCCAGATTAAAACACTACCTAATAAGCTTTTGGAGTACCCCCTTTTATAGAAGAGATTTCATTGAGGTTTTTTTCACTGTCTGGTGAGTTTTTCAAGGGAATAGACAGCATGAACATAATGTGAAAGACACAGTCACCCATAGGTCTGAGCTTTCAGAAAAAAAAAAAAAAACACCAGCACAGTTATTCTGCACTGGTGTAACAGAATTTTCATCATCATTCAGCAAATCTCCCATAGAAAGTCTTCCTACTACCACTTGCCTCCTAATTCTGTAAAAGTGTTGTGAAAAAAGCTAGTAAATAATAACTTTAAATTGCACTTGAGTAACATAAGTAGTCTGCTAACAAAAAGGAACTTTACCTAAAGTATATTTCTGAGTCTCAAGCAAAACAAAGACTATCTTATCTCTGCATCAGTTTACATGCTGTAATCCATGTTTCATTTTGTTTGAAGAAGTAAAAAAAAGGTTTTACAGGAATTTCCCTTATTTTAACATGACTTAATTACTCCTAAAGTTTGCCCAGATTTCAAACAAAAAAAACAAGTGCAGTGAGACATAGCCTTTCTTTGCTTTGTTTGCCCATCTGTTTCTCTGCATTTGGAGTAAGAAGGAAACGTGGCAGACCTATTTAATGCAAATGGTACTGAGAATATGGAACAAGTTACCAGTGTTAGGAACTAGTGAAGAGCATACATGTGTTCAAATTACTGGAGAAGTGTTTCTCTGGTAAGGGGATTCAGGGTTGAAAATGCAAAACCATTGGATTCGGCTAAACTAAACAAAGGAATTTATACTATCTTTTGGACCGGATGCCTTTTTCCTGGAAAGATTTTGCTTCCAAATGCTTCAGGTGCAAACTTGTCGTCTGATGAGACTGAGAGCCAAGAGGCCTTGATATTGCTTCTGGGTGTGACACGTGACTGCAGCAGGTGGTTTCTGGTTCTTTCTCTTATGATGCATGATTTACCTTTTTATCTGTAAAATATTTGCACTAGGAAGGGAGTACTATAGCTTCAGCTGAGGACTGGATTTTGGCCAGGCCTGAGTAGGTACAAGGAATGGAGAGAAAAATGATCCAGGTGTGGAGGTTGTTAGTAAGCTGCTTCAGGTTCAACAGGGAGGCTGCTGCGTGCAAGGAGGCTTCCTGAAACCAAGACTAAGCATCAGTTTTGTAGAAAAATCTGTTGGGCAAGAGCAATGGTTATGCCACATGCATATCAGAAAGAAGAAAAACATGTACTCCCTTACATGGTTTTCATCTGAGGCAAATCTCCTCTGACATCCATGGAGGCAACACAACTCCAAATCACCTGAGGACTGAGGTTTACCTACAAGGCATCACCTTAACCCAGATGATTGCAAGGGCTTTGATATTAGCTCAAACACAGAGCTGAGCTAACATGTCTGCAGGACTTCTAAATTAGAGCTGGCTCATGTCCAGACAGTTCAGAGCATAAGCAAAGGAGCCTCAGGTCTGTCTGAAATGTCCATATAGATGGATTCTCAGATAGGATGCTCTGAAGTGTTGCCTCTTGTGGTTACAGTTAGCATGTGGGTGGCTGAGTTCTCTGAATCACACATTGTACAAACAGCAGTTTGACAGTGCCATTAACAATATAGAAGGGTTTGGTTTCAGTATGAAAACTCTTCTTTTTGGAATTCCCCAGGAATGGGTTGAAGGAAAAAAAGAATATGATTCGGAACTTAAAAGGAATTCATGTCTTTCCCACAACATTTACTGCTGGGAAACATTACTAACATTTACTATAAGAGCTATTGACCAATAACTCTACTAGTGTTTCCCTGGTAGCCCAGCAAAGTGTAAGTAACAAGGCTGGAGAATGATGGTGGTTAGTTTGCCAACATTAAAAATAAAAAAAAAATAAAAATTCCCCACCTTGTGAAAGCAAATATGCATGCATACAGAGTGCCTGCAAATCTGCAGAAGGAGTCAGAAACTCAAGATAATGGCTGAGCCATTTATCAAGCCATGCAAATGCAAAGTACTCACACCACACTATAATGAAAGCCATCAGAGCTCCAACTTCATGTGTCTTTCCCAGACACACTGCATCTGCTTGCTTTGTTTTGGAATTTTGCCCCTGCCCCATGCGAGTCACTGCTTTGAGAGAAATATCTAAGGAGTCACTCTGGGTTTACAGAGCAGGAACAGCAGGAACACCTGAGCTGAACCATTCCAGGTGCTTGTTAAAACAGATTTAGTCAAATGAGAGAGAAGGTCCATGAGAACTATACTGCAGAGAACAGACAGTCTGATATGACACTGCCTTGCATTTTGTGCAGTCATTAATTTCCACATGAGCAAATGGGGAGCGAGGCTGCTGCATCATATTTCCTTGGCTAGTTATAATGGGGACTACTCCATACAGATTTAAAAAGTAAAATAAAATAAAATCACCACAGAATATAGGGCCTCACTTGGCCTTTACTTCTAAGGAAAAGTACAGCTTATGCACAATGATATGCATCAAGTCTATGTCAAGGATATGTAGATTTTTCTCACCCACTAAATATTTTCTCCTTGATATTTAAAACCCAACAGTAAGTGAGACTGCTTTATTTTTCTTCTCTAGAAATTTGGTCTGAACTGGATCAATGAGTTAAGTGATGAGTTAAAAAGCACGCAAAAGTACAGACAGAGGTTCCAAGTAAGACAAAAAGCCCTGAAATGAGAATTTACCAAGAAGAGCTCTTCAGAAGATGCAAACAGGAAAGGACAGGGGTTTTCATGTCTTTGTGAAGTACAGGATGGAGGTGCTAACTGAGCCCTGTAACTAGAAACGTGTATGAGCAGACAAAACAGATCTGGAGTGAAGTCATGTCCTCATCAGTGCCACTCAGGAAGCCTGACTTCTCTCTGTTGGGATCCCAACAACAATGTTCTAGATGGCAGCCCTAAGCCTGAATGACAAACACTTCAGCAGACAGAGGATAAGAATAAGGAAGTGACTAGATGACAGAGAGCTATTATTCAGCCTTATTACAGTGTAGTTGCTCAGTGTGGTTCATGTGGATTTGCCTAGGCATAGAAAATATGCAGCAAATGTTGACTGTACTGGAAACTGATAGACCTCAACATGTGATTCTAAAGATGCACTTATTATGAAGCAGGACTTTTCCGATACATACCAAAGAACACAATTCTTGGCACAACACAATTTATCATCTCTTTTTTTTTTTTTTAACCATCATTATTTTTTATCAGTGACCTGGAAATAGACATAAAATCATAAAATCATAAAATCAGTTTGGGAGGCAGTCTAAGCTTTCCAATGGGCTGCACCCTGACATGAAGAATTTAGGATCCTGAAGAACAAGTATTGAGCAGAGTAGTACTGTCAACAAAGGCCTTAGAAGAGGAACATTGTCTCCAGAGAAGAAGAGACTCTGCAGAAGCAAAAGGAGATGCTGTTGCTGTTAAATCACCTAATGTGAGTTCCTGGGTTCCTGGTGTGGTACGCTGTCCAACAGAGTTTTGTCAAGTTATGTTGTATGTGTATTTTACACTGGCATAAGCAGCATTGCTTTGTACAGCTGTAATATCCACAGTTTAGAGAGAATTTTGATAAATTGAAGGAAGCTAAGACAAGGATCTTGTGAATGAGAGAAATACTGAAAAATAGATCTTTGTATAGGCACAAGTCCTTATTCTGTTTTAGGATCCCAAAGAAAATATTTGAGTGACACGCCCATTATCTATAATCTTAGTGACTAGGAAAAAGAAGTAGCAGATTCTTCAGACTAGCAGGCAAATGTTTAACAAAGTGTGATGGGTGGGCGCTGTGGCTAAATGAATTCAGATTAGAAGTCAGATGCAACTTTTTAACAGTTAAGGTTAATAAGCATTGGAACACTTTACCAAAGGTTGTCATTTATTCCCTGGAAATATCAAAATCTTGCTTTTATTTTTTATTAGTCAAGTGGGTCAACCTGAATATTTTGGGTGTGAACATATGACCCTTCTCAAGCCCAAATGTATATTGACTCCAAACTTTATGTGTACACTCGGGCGCATACACTTGGAGGCTCAGGCTTGATTGCTTGACAGCCACAGCAGCAAAGAGGCTCAAGCACAAACTACCCCTTAATGTCCTCTGCCTCCCCCCTGCCTTGGGTGTAAGTCAGTGACCAAAGAACAAGGTGGCCAGATAGGTGACAGCAGGCTGACATGCAGCTGCTAAACACAAGCACAGTACTAACACTCATCCTTCCTTACACAACAACAGCTGGAATCTTGTGGTAGACCCTGTGGGGATTGCACTGGTCAATTTTCCAGGATGAAAATGGTGGGGTTTTGTTGGGAAGGGTCATGGGTGGGACGCTGTTTTGTTATGTTTTCTTTTAAAACTTGTCACCATATTCTTTCCGTGTTTTGAAGTAGTGAAGTCCTGCTCTGTGCAAAGGAGGATGGTTTTCCTGCACAGGGGATGGATGAGTTTTTATGAACCATGGAAAGTCATACTGTTCATTGGCAAGGGTTTGAGTACACACATTTTTCAGTTCATACTGGAGAATATAAACCCCAGTAAACATCAGGGAGGAAAGAAGGTTGCCTGGTGTGGTTATGATCTGGACCATGACATGCACATTTCAAAATGTCCTCTTGGGAGAAAAAATATCTGAAAATATTGCAGACAAGGAGGCAAAGATGTGGAAGGGTTCTGAGAAAGGGTAGGTAATTTGGGAAACAGACTTGAGGCTGTGATGAAATTTCTCTAATTCAGACTACATAGAAGAGCAAAAGTTTGGGCTGATTTAGAATTTTTTTGCCCTGTGTTCCTAACACCTTGAAAAATAGTCTGCCCCCATAGGTGGGTGTGTTTTGTATACTGCTTTGTAAATCTGTTCCAGGTCACAAGAGATAAGAATGACATTTTGTAGGATGATGTATAGTGGAGGTAGTATTGTTGTCTGCTGGGCCTCCTCTGTTTTTTCCCCTGTTGAAGATCCCGACAGATGGATTTTGAAAGGACCAGTAGTTCATGTGAACTTCAGATCGAGCTACTCTCTGCTCTGTCCATATCTTATATCTGCTAGGCACTTCATTTGTTTATTTCTTTGCAAATTTCTTTCCAACATGGATGCTGAAGATTTTCAAGACTCATATTTGATGGTATCCTGGGTGTCCAGTAAAGAAGGAAATAATTTCCTGTGGTACATTGCAGTGTCATGTAAAAGAGCTCCGGGGAGACTTATTCATTCCTTTTAAACAAAACCCCTTCTGGAACAATGGTGAAAATGGAGTCACGATACTTAGTGATTTCCACCATTTAACTTCCTGAAATGGAAACCATAATGAAATACTATGCACACTATAGTACCTTATGGTCAGAAAACTAGACAAAGTTGTCCATTGTACCAGTCTGGTTGTTATAGGAGAGATCTGCCTACTTTGGTGTAACAGGATGCACTGCATATTTTGTAGTTTTGCCCAGTGCTCCAATCCCTGTGGGCTAAACCTTTTCAACAACAGCAATAAAAGAAGAAAAAGATTGAGGCCGTTCCCTTATACCACTTTTATTTTAGGGGGATATTAAATACAAAGTTTCGCTCTCAGTGGAAATTGTCCAACTGACTCCAGGATACTGTGTAATCATCAGGAACTGGAAAAACTCAAGCTGCCTGTCTGTAGTGGCTTGGATAAAACCTGCTGGGTGCATTCCAGAAATGAATATTGCAGCTGTGATGAAACTTATGTTGGTCTCTTCTTTCAGGGTGAATTGTGCCCTAATGGCCAAGGACAGCATAAGCCTTATGCACCATTTGAGACCCATTTAAGCCCTTAAAATAAGACTAACATAGCATTTTAATGTTACATGGGCCTCCTCTCCCTTTTGATGGAAGTGTGTGCATTACAAGATATATGCTAATCATTAAAATGTATGCTTTCCACTGTTAAAGACGGTAAAATATATTCAGAAAACTATGTCCCTGACTTGCATATGCATCTTCTTATCATTTCTTCATACACTATCCTAGCCTGCAAAAGTGTCTAAAACATATGCATCTGAAAAGGAATATTGTGTAGCCTTCAACTGACACTGCAGCCTGTTTGTGTCCTTCTGATGTTCCTCAGCAGCAGTAGCAGGACTTTCCACCCTAGGAAGTAGTGCAGCTGGATAAGAGGAGGTCTGGTGAGCAGAAGAGTTGGTGCTAAAGATGTGGCATCTACTCAGTTTTGCCTTTAGGTGGATTTATTTGGACTAGCTCTAGTCTAGTCCTGTGCCTTGTATACCCATGGGAACATACCTGCTGATTTTGTCTCATCCCAAAGGAATCCTCTCTGTGTACTCCATGACCCCTACCTGGTGCAAACCAAAGCACAGTAAGAGTAGATGATAGGGAGATTCATTCCAAAAGCACATTCATGATCCCATCCTAGATACACCCTGTGCACACCTACATACCTTCTTAGACAACACACAAGACAAACAAGTGCTCACAAAATGATCCTACTTGTGGATTAACATTACAGAAGTATCTGTGGGGAGAACACGTTTCAGGGCCTACACATTTCCCTCTCATGGAAATGATTTCTATTTTGAGTGACAACAAGCCAGATGAAGCTTTGTGCCAGGCAGTGGTGCCACCTGATAGCGCTCCCCCTGGTTCCTGCCTCAGAGGACCTGCAAAGCTCTTTCTTCCCAGGTTTCAGGTCAACTAGGATTCAGATGGAAAAATCTGTGCACATGGCAACATTAACTTGATATCTTATGTGGTGCAGTGCATGTATTAATGCCAGGTGAGATCTGGCAATTGAATGTTTGTTTTAAATTTCTTTTAATTTCTCTTACAGTTTTAACTTTGAAGTCTAAGGAAGTACATTTTCTGGTTTATGCCTCAGATGACATGGAAAAAGATATTCCACCTACAGTACTGGAATATCATTTATAGATTTGTAAATTCATAAAACTATGCCTCTAACAATTTGCCCACATGGAACTACCTCAATTTGCATCAACTGAAAACTGAGGACCGAAAATAAATTAAAAAAAATCAGATTCAGATATTTCAGAATATATGCAAGAACATATATCCAGTCTAGGTACAAAAAAAGAACAAAAAAAGATTGGGGTAGAAGTGAGGAGATGCTATTTGCCTGCTAAATCAGTATTGAATTAGCTGTTGTTTAGATGTGGCTTATTAAAAATTTTAAGGCGCATATCTGGCTAAAAGGATAGATTCACAAAAGGAGCTGGGAGGATGGGGAGAAGCTGATCTTTGGAAAAATATTTAAAGAAATAATGATAAAAAGTGGTAGGATTTGGAGAGGTACGAGAATACTTGGATTTAGTAAAATTCTGGTTTTCTACTACAGATGTTCCACAAAATAGAGTAGAGATGTTCAGAGACCACATATTGGCTGTAAAATTCTGGGACTGAGATTAATTAAATGTCTGCTGCTCCTCATACAAACTAGACTCCAGAGTTTTTCAGGCTGCCTTAGTCTTCTGAAAGAACAGCTGCTGAATACATCATGTGCATATCATAGTCTTAAAATGTATTTTTATAACAAGTGCCATTTTTTTATAAGGAAAGTTTAACATCTCACCCTTCCTCTGGTTATCTTGCTGTTGTTCAGAAAAAAAAAAAAACAAACATGAAGGTCTGATACTTATATATACTAACATCTGATACTTCCTGCAGAGCACTGCCTCCACCCAACATGTGTTTTTAAACAAAATTCATAGTGGATTTAGTGGTCACAATTATTCATTTATGTTATGGTTTATGTGAGCTCATTTCTTGCATCAGTTGTTGGAAGGTGAGGACCCCTTTCGGATCTATTCTCTAGGTCAATACCTAGGAAATATTGCTTCTCATTTGCACCTACTTTTCCTCTTGACTGGATAATGTCATAGCTTCTTCTGATCAGTAAGCTCACCTCTCCTCTGGATCCTGGTAAGCAGGTGAGAGGTATACTTTCATTACATGATATTTATTTATATATGATCAATCTTGCAGAAATATCTTTTTCCTCCTCTCTAAGTGGATACCCTAAGAGTCTGATTTCTAGCCAGTCCTCGTACAGTTTCCTATTTTAACTTGATAAAAGATTCACAAATTCACAATATTGTTGTGTTATTACACTAAAACAATACAGCTACTTAAACAGTTCCCAACCCAGGTTTAACACTACACTCCTTTATGGCTTCTTCCTTAGGTCTTACAGAAAAATGAAGGTGATGTCAAATGTAAAATTTTCAGCCTGCTGGGTCAAATGTAAAATTTTCAGCCTGCTGGAACTGTTATGTGCTTGATACATTACTTACACATGCCACTTATAAAAACATAATCCTCACGCCAAAGGCGTCTCCTGTGCTCCCAACAAGGCTGCAGCTGAAGAAGATGTCATTGACCATAAAGAAGCAAGTAAAACATTTTGCCTTAAAGCTACAGTACTTAACAACAAAAAGACATTTCTCACCAAATAGAACTTCTCTGAGTTCATTATTTTATTGTAACTGAATATATTTCTATTCTAAACCTGGCCAGTTACAGCTATGGGTGGCATCTGAGGGGCACAAAGGTACAATCTGACTAATGCCATCCAGGAACTTGAATACTCAGGAACACCAGCCTATGTCTTCATTGCAAAAACACTTTTTAATTGTTTTTCTGAGGCAGGTGTTAGTTGACCTTTAAATAAATAATTTAGGGCCTACAAAAACCTTGGACTGTACTCCTTAGAAATGCCAGCTGTATCTGGAGGAAATGCCAGCCATGGAAACAAAAGGTGTAAGCCATAGGAAGTTTCCCACTCCTGCCTTTGCCACATGCAGTATGAGAAGAATGAAAATGTTAGCTCAGTCTCCAGAAGCACCCAGTTCCCAACACATCCGGTAAGACTGGCAGAAAGGATATACCAATAATGGCAATTTTGGCTTATTTATCAACCACAAACCCATTTCAATATCAACAAGCAGATTAGACTCTGTCAAAACAACCGCCAGGAGGTTTCCATCTGAATGGATCTTCATAGCATTCAAGCCACATAAAGATGCATAGTCCAAATAAGGGACAATGTTGACTATGCTGCTTTCCCAGGGTGGGGGTCAAAAGCTGTATAACTTAATCCAAATGCCGGTATCTCTAGTCCTTTCCAGAACACTAACCAAAAATATCTTTAAGAGTTCTTTGCAAAATTGCTTATAATGAATATTTTATCAAATAAAGAGTACTTTAGTAATAAATGTCTTCAGTGGTTTTAATGCATCACCATAGGAAAGCTTTAAAATTATTAAATGTGAACATTATAATCTTAATATTTGTATTGTTAAACCTAAATAGATATCAGACACTCCTAACACCAGAACAATAAGAGCTGAACAGATTTTTTTCATTTTTTTTTCCAAAGAGAAACAGTTAAGTTAATGGTGAAAGACAGGCAGTCTTGGGTAGGACATTTGCTAGGCCTTGACTGCTATCAGGGGGCTGCAGACAGACACGGGATTAATTTGCTGACACCCTGGATTCATGGTTTTCTACCTCTAGTAATGTGACTGAGAATTTAAAAAGAAGTGATACAAAATGAGACCCTTTTATAAGGCAGTTTGAAAGACCTGTAGATAAAATCATAAGTAGCTTTGTCAGTATCTCCATGTCTCTCAAGCTATTCCCTCATATAAGTGTTCATAATGTTTAGAACAATATTTTTTATGTGGCTAAAATTGTATATAATCAGGAATCCCCAGCTATCGAGGCTCTTACTTGGAGCATTCTAAAAGGTTTCATGGACAAACTCAGGGAGTGAAAAACAACCTTAACAAAAGCAGATTGCAGCTTCCAGAGATGTAAGAGGTCTACATCTTTTTACATCAGGATTGAATTTGGTCCAAAGTGTACAGAACTTGTGTTGTGCCTTAATGCTAATTGAGAATTTGTGAGAATCTCTCGGGAAAGGTCAGCTTTGAGATTTCCAGGCCAGAATTGCTCGACAAGGATTTAGTGTCATCCACAACTTGGGACACTCAAATTAAAAGGCTTTCTTGTTTAAAAGAAATGCTGTAACTGTAAAAATAGGCTAAGAGGGCAAAACTGGGAGGAAAAATAAGCCAGTTTGTTTAAGTGATTTATTCTTGCACTTCAAGACTCTTAGAGTACAAGTGGGTTCCTCGTGTTGCATGAGGCATGGCTGACCTATCTTTCCATTATTGCCCTGATGAGTTATTACAATTTTGAAACATAAATGGGAAAGACCTCATAATCTATAAGGCAAACTGCACAGGCTAATTGGTACCTTCCTGTAAAGCTTAGATCCTTGCTCAGTGAAACAAGGCATTGTGGAAGCTTAGCTAACTTTCCCTGTCATTCGGGAAATCAAAGACAACACAAGCAATGAGCAGTGAAATGCACCATTTAATTACTGCTAACCCTTCTAAGCATTCCTGGTTTTCCTAGGCTATATGGCCAGACAGTTGGAATTATGCTGTACCATGGGAGAACATTACACTGGCCTCTTGTGCACACTACCTTTTCTTGTGCACACAGCCTTTCATTGAGAAGCTAACACTTCTAAGGAGAGTTATCTGAAATTGTTATCCAAACTACATTCCTTATCCCAGATCTCTAGCACCTCTGCCAGAGGAATATGGGAGTTTGGATTTAGACATATATGCAACTCCAGAGACTGATCAGGTCCCAGTGAAGTCAAATGTAAAAAGAAGCACACCTGCAAAACTTTAGTGCATTAAATATTTCATAAGCATAACCTCAGGGTTATGCTAATGTAATAATTTACATGGGAATATTAATTTTTGAAACATTTATTGCATTAGTTAACCTGTTCTTCACAGACGTGTTTTAGGCTCTCTAAGCAGCCTCTGGAATCTAGAGAGGAGCAGTGGTGGTCCACCAATCCATTCCCTCTGCATCCCACCACCACAGTCCTGATTCTGCACAGTATTGCAGATGTGCACATCACTCCCTCCCAGAGAGAGTGGTTGGGATGAGATGCTGTTCGCAGGCTGGGATGAGACTGGAGACCTGCACCCCCGCTGGAGTCCTGCAGAGAGGGAGCACCTGTTCCTGGCACCCCTCTTGGGACGTGGAGAGGGAACACGGGTCAATAAGTGCTTTTGTTTCCCATGCGTCGGTCTTTGACTCGGTGCAAGACAAGGCACCTGGTGATGCTGGGTCTCGTACCTCAGCAAGAGGGAAGCCAGCGGAGTCGGACTCCTCTGAGGTCCCGCTCCTCCCGCCTTCCCGGAGCCGAGGCTGCCTTCCAGCCCTTGATCTCGGCAGACTGAGCGGTTTGCCAATCTCCTCTCACTCTCCGGGCAGTGTTAAGGTGGAAAGGGCAGATGAAAAAATAAATGCAGACATCTGCCCTTTGTGGTGTCCCTGGAGGAGCACGAAGTGGGGGAAGG
>VWZY01008591.1:492798-562532 GCA_013399075.1 Chloroceryle aenea | reverse complement strand
GGGTTGGGGAGTGATAATTTTTTTTTTTTTTTTTTTTTTTTTTACTCCTGTTTTTCCCCCTCCTTCCCCCTTTTCTCCTTCCCTAACTACGTTGCTGCACTCCGCCGACTGGTTCTTTCCACCCCTCTCCCCAACTCTTGTTGTTATTACTATTAATTATCACCACCACTGTGGCCGCTCCTGACGGCGAGGGAAACATGTTCCTGAAGCTGGTCTCCCTGCTGCTGGCCTCCGAGCTGCATCTTGCTCTGGCCCANCACCTTGGCCTCCATCGCCTCCCGGCTCTATGCCCACGCCAGCCTGGAGAACCACGTCCGACTGGCCGTGGTGAAGGTGGTGGTCCTGGGGGAGAAGGAGAAGGGGCTGGAGGTCAACAGGAACGCCGCCACCACCCTCAAGAACTTCTGCAAGTGGCAGCACCAGCACAACCGCCTCGACGATGACCACGATGAGCACTATGACGCCGCCATCCTCTTCACACGTGAGGTAGGCATCACTCCGACCGAAAGCGACTTGGTGTCCCCTTGAACAACAACGTGCCGAGGGTTGCTTGGGATGCAACGAGGTCAGCCTGGCAGCCCTCCTGTCACATTGCCCTACTTTGCCCAGTGGCTGTCTCCCCCCTTGCCCCTTCAGCCCTTCCACTGGGTTGCACTGTGTCTCAGGGACTGGCACGCACATGAACAGCTGCCAGGGATGGAAGAGAGGTTGAAAACCCAGCAAATTGCGTACGCATTTTTGTGTGGCCCCTCTCCCGTGAGGTCATCCCCACTGGTGATTCCTGCCAATGCAGTGCTGGCACTTCTTCCTGTATGGGGCTGTAGTAGTTTTCCTGTTTGGAGGACTGAGATGAGGCCACATAACTTATGTCTGCTTGAGGGATGAGGTTGTTCCATTATTCCTTGTGAGATGTTTGACACACAGCCCCTCTTTCTCCAGGGAGGTGGTCTGGGTAAAATGGCTGATAGTGCTCCCTAGCCTAAATTACTCCCTAAACAAACCTGCCAGTGAAAATGGTAGAGAATATCTTAAAAGTACACATGACTACCATGTTGAGTGCGTTGAGATGCTATTTCCAGCAAGAATAGCTCCACCACACTGGAAGCTGGTAGCACTTGTGGTTCAAGGGTAGGACGTAAATGCAAACCACAGGTAAACAGAGCTGCAAAAGTTGTGTGAGTTGTGCTGGTGGTAAGGGAATGTAGTTTCTTTCTTGTTCCTGAGGTGAAAGATGGGTGTTCTCATCAAGAGTGCCAGATGACACTGCCTATGCAAAGCTGTGCCTTGCACCCTGCCCGATTGTTAATTAATTGCTTTGCCAGAGGTCGTTAAGGGACATTGCTCTAGTAGACATGTGGCCAAGTTTATGCAATGAAGTTCTGTAAGAATATCCCTTCAGTGGTTTGGGTTTGGTGTTTTCTTTTTTTCCCTTCCCCAAGTATGAAGAAAATAACTGCATGACTTTCCGTTTGTTTGAGTTCTGCTTTTCTACATCATAGGAGCCTGCCAAAAAGGATGCTTTGGATAGTTTGTGGAAGGAGTTGCTCCAGAAGGGGGAAAAAAAAGTGCCTGGCTTCCTTTATAGCTGTAAATAGTTGAAACATTAGGTTCTGTGTCAATCAGACATCACTTGTACAGCAGGATCCTTTTTAGCAGCTTAAAGCCCATTGGTCCAATTTACAGGCTTTCATTTCTTTATGATTATAATCTGGATGAAAGCAGGCTACCTACGCTGGGTCAGAATGCTCTTGCTTTTTGCTATAAACATCCTTTCTAATGGCTTATTAATTAAACCCGGGCCCGAATCCATCACTTTTCACTAAAGTGTGTTTTTCTTTGCCAGTATTCCAATTCAGAAACTCTTAGGGTGGCAGACTGTGAATCTTAACATCAATTATTAAGTTAAATTCGATTGAGGTAGGATGTGAATTTAAAGTGCACTTGTTTTGCAGATGCTTTTCTGTAGTTCTTTGCATGGTTGCCCTCCTGCCAGAATAAGAGTGTGCTGCTAATCAGTAATCCATTTTCCAAGAATCTTAAGCAATGCATCTTCCATGCGTGGAGTTACTTCTTTTGGATGTAAGTAGTATCGAAACTAAACAAAAAGTCACAGTTCCTTTCGTCTCCTTCCACTCTTAAGATGCAAATACTGCTTTCGCTGTTACTTAGGGATGTAAAGGCTTTGTAAGGAAAAAGCACAGGCTTCTATTCTCTTGGTTTACATTTTAACAGGTTTAACTATGCGATTAGCTCCTCATTACAATTCAGGATAATTTAATCTGCTTTAATGATTTGCTGTGTGCACATGCACAGTGTTTGGAATTACATTTTGGTATTCGAGTCAGTAAGAACACGACTATAGTTTCTTGCTACATGTGTTCATGATGTTCTTTGCAGGGGGTATGTGCGAGTCCATATGATTTTTATATGCTTACACTTGAAATGTCAACATGAATCTATTTGCTTCTCTTGGAATGTAAACATGAAAAGGGTTAACGGATTAACAAGCAGCAGAGATGTTTCCTGAAGAAAACAGCCCCACTTTGAACTAAAGAGAGATTTTTTCCAGTTTAGCTTTTCAATGAGAGTGGCAGGAATTGGCAGGAGGATCCAACTTTTACAACTATGTTTTGAATGTATGAAGTACGTTGCTTAGCTACTAGACGCTAAGCCATGGCTGCATGTTTTGATGGGCTCTGAATACCGTCATGCTAATCTTTAAACATCCAGATGTCTTCTTCTAAATGGCTTGTTTCTTAGGCATGGGGTGAGGTACATTTTCCATCTCTGTTTACTAACTGAGGCCACCTTGAACTTTGTGTCTCTGTGTCATCAGAATAATATTTGCAAATCATTTGTCATCTGAACGCATGTCCTCAGCTGTATGTAACTGTTTATGCGTAGTTAAAATCTAATTCATGCATGCCTGTTGCATACAATTCATGCATGCCTGTTGCCATTGTCTTCATTCTGGAGTGACATTTACTTGGATGTTATTTTTGACACCAAAAGAGGGTCTCTGAAAAGGCAGTAGCTTTGAGTTCCTTATAAAAGAAGAAACCTTTTAGAATTCAGCACCATCACTTCCTCCTCTTCTGTTGTCATTACTTGTTTAAAGACAAATTAATAACCACTGGTAGACATAAGAGTATGCTGGGAGTTCTCTCTTTCTATAAAATTAGTACTGGCAGTTCAAATTATCATCATCATCATTGTTCATGCTAGGAAGTACATCCTATGCAAAATGATTTTTAGGAGATGCTGGATTAAATAATTCACTCACTTTTGGTTATAATTGTATTTAATTTGATAAGGACTTCAAAGTAATCACGTTTCAGAGCATAATAAGTAATTATGAACATTAATTAATTTTGGGGTGATACAGGCAACAAGTTAAAGCTATTTTAAGGCTCAGTCTTGCATATTAGTTGTGTCAAGGAGCATGTAATTACCCATTCATGGCAGGGAATCCAACATTTACTTTGTAACTACAAGCAAAACTACAGTGACCTGCCTGGTCATTATTATCACCTGTATAGGAGACCATAAAAACTTTCAGTGGATGAAGAAATTATCACTAAATTTTGCAGAAACTTATTTGGGTTCCACAGTGATTATTTAAATTCCAAAAATCTGATAAGGAGAAGCATATTTTCCCCAGTGGTCTCCATCTCTCATTCTGACCCACAATGGCCAGTATCAAGCCTGACAGAGGTCCGACTTGTCCAACTTGTCCCAAAAGGTGATAATTTTCTAATAAATCCTGTACAGTCTCTCATTAAGGCAGCTTGGCCTTAATAACCTTAGAGAATACATGGGTCCCCTGCTGTTTGACTACTTTGTGGTTTAGTCCTTGACAGCAGCTGTGAATTTTTGGGCTGCACGCATCCTCAGAGCATCCTCTGTGGAATATGGTGATGCAAGGATTCGATCATCTGGTGACCAGGTGAGTCCTATGCTCTGTGTGGCAGCAGGGAAGTGACTGTGTGGTGGGAAGGAGGAAGAGCTCCTGAAGTTCTTTTTCCCTGTGGATCAGCTCACTTTGTTCTCAGTGGCAGTGAAGACAGCAGCAAATTTAGAATTTAGTCCATTTCAGAGTTTGGGGTGGTCTTTTTTTTATTGTGAACAGTTCTTGGAAGCTGGAAACAGGTTGTCTTCAGTCTTCAGGTTTTTATGGGTGCAACAAAATACTTGCCAGATATATGTCGCAGTAGGAAAATTGTAACTTGCAAACTGCGCTTGAACTCAGGCTGTTCTTTTCTGAGGTTCAGCTTGCTCTTCAATTATCCTCTAGTATTCATTCAATCTATTTCATTAGTGACCCTTAGTTAAATTTCAAGTGAACTATTGAAAGCCTTTGGACAAAATCCAGTTTTCTTCTTTCCCCCTCAGTTCTGAATCATGTGAAAATTAAAATTTCTCACAGTAGATACAGGCAGCAAGAAAAAGAAAAAATACTTTCCTAAGCGCTTGTTAGTATCATCTGTGATATTACCATCATGCCTGGCTCTAACAAGAAGTTCATATTAGAGCCAAAGGCCTCTGTCCTGCCATTTTCTACACAGTAATTATACAGGTCTTGTGTTTGTGATTTAGTTTAACCATCAGTCTGACAGTGCTGTTGAAATTTAACAGCAAGCTTTGGATCTCAGCTCTGTACATGATAATTTCATTGCATGGAGCACATGCTTTCTTTGGCTCCAGTTCCTTCTTTTTTTTCATTTCTGTATTATCAACATGGTGCAATTATTATCCCATATCAGTAAAAAAGGTCATTGTGTCAATGGTCAATAGAATATATTTTGCTAATGTTTATTATTATTACTCCAAAGAAATTCTAATGTCATGCATCTACCAATTTTGTAGTGTTTTCACGATTTATTTTTTTTTTTGCAAATCTGATATATTTAGATAATGTCCCTGGATAAAATAAAGTGGGACATAATTTGTGCATGAGAAAATCTGTGGTTTGTGTACTGCTACATTTTCCTTATGTGACTTAAGGAAAAAAAAAAAAAAAAAAAAGCTTTGTTAATATAGCCATTCAGAGCATAAAAGCTTACTCCACTTTAGGCTCTATTGCTAATAGTTTGCTGCAGAGTATCCTAGAATGATGAGGGCCTAGGGTCCCTGAACCATTCTTGGAGCTCTCTTCTTGGTGCCCTAACCTGGACCATCCCCATGAGCAAGACTCACTAGTGTCTCAGGATAAAGACTTTTCACAGCAGACTTCCTCCAGGGCAGCCTTCCTTCATTGTAGCTTGTAAAGTCTCTTTTTAAGTGTCAGTATTGGTTGAGGGGCAAAACAGATGACTCTCTAATTACTTTGTTCACTGGTTAGCCCTTATTTTCCATGTCTTTTATGGTGTTTTGTCTTAGATCTTGTGCTTCTTTTGACTTCCGGACATCATGTGCTCCTTGGGTGACCCCCATAATACTGTTTGTGTGAAACTTAATTTTCTCCACTTACGCCATTCTTCATTGCTGTGACATTAATAAACTGTCACCCACTTTGCATAGTGGGGCACAGGAGGGTGGATGGGTGGGTCTGGAATATTGCCTGACCCCACCTTCCCTTCACAGGGCTGCGGTGGGAAGGCTGCTGCAGGAAGTTGGAAAGTCATGTTTAATTCCTTCCTCTGCTTGAGGGATTTTAGTTCAGTATCACCCACCTCCCAGGAGAGGTCTTTAGCCAGTAGGTTGTAAGCTGTTCCAGGTGTTAAGGGAACTTTCCACTCCTCTGACCAAAGCTATGTCACCGTTTAGCAAGTAATTTAAGATTCATATGGTGAGAAGGAGAGAAATCCTGACCTGAAGCCACTGACTGGAGTGCACTGCTTAGAGCAAGGCGGTCTGATTTCCCAAGGCACAGAGAGAAGGCTGTTTCTATAATTTACGGAAGGACTGTTCAGTGTAAAAGACAGAATTGGGCTGAGGAACAGGGACCAAAACTTAGGTCCCTTCACCGAAGGCTGTAAGTACTAATTGCAGCCTTGGCTAGGGAAATCTTTGGCACATGGGCTGCTACAGGAGAAGCCACAACTCCCTGCATGAACAGACACGTGCAGACCTTCACTGTAGACAGTAATCTGGTGTAGTCTGTAGGGCACTCTCCTAAGAAACACGCTTCTAAATATCTTCATCCCTGAAAGAAATTTGAAACTGGATTACCTTCTTATTGGGCAAAGGCTTTAAGTTATGAGCATTGTAAAGAAACCTGAAAAGCAAGCAAACAGACACACAGAAATGTAAAAGCTGTTAATTGTGTTTTAAAAGAAGGTGATGTGCAGCAGTACCTGATAAAAAGCCTAACCTTGTTGGTTTCTCCTACATCTGATCTGAGGAAGTCTGTGTGCTTCTTTCCCTTGTGAGTGAGTCAAAGATGGAGAAACATTAAGCATCTCAACCTCTCTCAAGCTTTATTATAAGCTAAGCTGCTCAGGACTGTGTAACTGTGGCACTTGGATCTCGTAACATTGTAAACTACAAGCCCTGTGAAGGGTAGATAACTCAGAGACCAGAGGACATGTGAGCCAATTTTGTTCTTCTGCCTTTACATTCCACCAGACTGTCCATGTTGGTGCTTTAATACTGGTTTGGGTCTGGTCCATAGGGTCTGGACTAATAGCAGGTTTCACTAAACAATTTATTCTTGTTTTTAAACCTACCGTACAAATCAAAAAAATTCAGGTAAACTACATTAACTACTCCAGCAGGATGCCACAACAGTTACCTACATTCACAACAACGCCACGTTTACATGGCGAACAGACAGCTGCTCTTGATGTATTTACAAATGCCAAGAAAACTTGGCCTTTAGTGTGCTGTCTAATTAACTACTAGTCTTATGATCTACAGCTCATTTTTCCCAATTCTTCCTTTGCCAAACCTTAAGTCTTAAACATCTATTGCCTTCTGCATAGCAAATGCATTTCCTAGTCCTTCTAGTTTGAAACTACCAATGCAGATCAAGGGCCAGACTCTGCATTCCCTCTTTAGAAATACCAAGAAGCACTTGCTCTTCAAAGCTTCTGCCACAAATTATTTGGAGGCTATTATATGAGTATACAAATCTGAGTAAGCAATTGACTTTTTAAATAGAAGCAACACACCAGAGCAAAATAATCATTGGAATCTGAGTGTGAGTGTCTGAGGCCCAACGTTCTTAGTGCTTTAGCTGTAGTATGAAAAAATGAGAAGACCCACACAGATTTTGTGCATTGGGATTGCATTATTACACATTATTATTGTGTTTTTAACACAAAAAAAAAAAAAAAAAAAGAAGTCATTCTCAAGGGAAATAAAAACTTTCATGTACTCTCAGACATTTTGCTGTATAAAAGTCTAAGTGCTTTCCAGGACTGGAATTTTCCTAAGAAAATTAAAAATATGACTATTGATGCTGGTAACAAATAACCCATAGCCAGTAGAAGCCACAGGAGGTTTCAGTCAAAAGAAATTCTGCCATAAAAGCTTAAATCAGTGGACATGTAAACAGACATGATTTTCATTAATGTCTCACAAAATCATGCTGTTGGGGAGCACCATGTAGCTGGGGAATGGTGAGTTGACCTGATAGCAAACTTTTCAGATTATCTGTCTCAGAGATGCCACTTGCTAGGTTTCAGTTATGCATATAGTGTATGCTATGTGATGCTATGAATAGAAATATATTAAAGTACAAATCATACAGAGGCGAAAGAAATAAAGAATAAATGAGCCTGAGTTGAGAGCATAATGTATCTGAGTCTTCAGTAATCTGACCAAGTGATTATTGACAATGACAGCATTAGCTTGAGAAAAGCATCCTCATGCAGTCATGGAGGACTAAAATCTACCATGAAAACCTGAAGGCTCAGCAGAAGCATAGCCAATGCATGTCTTGCTCTAGCAGCAGAGGCAGCCTATAGACATCCTCCCCAGTAACAGCTTAATACAAAGAAGCTAATGCCAGAAAATATTTCCTGTCCTTGTTTCCAGGATCCTTTTTTACAAGCCTCCTCCACTGTTGCCCCGTTGGGACTGGGTAGGCGGCTGCAGGGCTTCCCACTCCACCTTGCTCAGACTTTAGGGAGGCAGCCTAGTTATGGTCATGGAGCTGGCTGAAGGGAACTGTACCTTTACTGTATCACTTGTCCACTGCCTGCTGACCACAGTGTGGTCGGTCTCCTTTACAGGGATTGTTGGTCCCACACCATCTGAGGATACCTGTTTTCCAGCTGTTTTTGGGGTCTTGGAGGAGCTAGGTTATTTTACAGATAAGCACTTTTCAGAATCACGTATTTTCTGCTGTTGCATTTTCTAGGAGCAACCTTTAATTAATACAGCCTTTCAAGAAAGTAATTTTATCTGACCCAAAGTATAAGGTATTTCACAAAGAAAGCATAAAGCCTGCTTTGTTTTACCTAGGTAACTGTTAACACAAATGAACGCTACTTTGAAAGTTAGGGATGCTGAGATGTGTGGATAACTGTCATTCTCTAGGAAGTGATGGAAATGGAGGCACAGCATTTTGATGAAGTGACTAGATTTCTGAGGAGAACCCAGCCATGCATGTCAGTAACACATTAATGTATGAAACATTGCTATGCCCATTAGTGCCTGCATATGTACATAGCTATTTTTTTGATGTCTAGTGCAGGTGGAGTGACACAATCCTGTGCGTAGCTTTTGAAATTTTGAGGGTGATAATACTAATCAGACAAGAGTTAGAAGGGTTGCTTACAGTTAACACCCCTGTCATAATTTTCAGTATTCCACAGATCCCATCAGAAGCAACTCTAAGGAAGTTTATGAGATTTCCTGCTTAGAAAGATTGTATTCTTTTAATTATGTCATAAAATCCATGGAATGATTGTGAGGTCTGGTTGCACTTGCTGGTACAGCTTCATAGCCATGTCACTGGTGTAGCTTTTTCTGGTAGGCAAATAGAAGTAAATCATGCACTGGCTTAAGACATCTGTGTGCTGATACAATTGTGCCCATGCTGGCAGCAGTACTGATGTAAGTATCTAGGTAGTAATGACACCCAAATACAATAAAAGACCAAATGACACAGAATCTGTATGCAGAGTCAAGTCCTGAATTAATGCATTTTGTACTATTATTTGAACTGTCAACTTGATGGTACTTAGACCTCCTCCAGTAAGCTGCTTTCTGTTGGATTTACGTGCTTTTTGGAATTGCATAAGAATTTCAGTTCAACTGCTTGTGTGGATTCAGTTTAAATTGCATTAGTATAAAGGTGTCTTACTTCCTGTACAGCTTACAGTCATTTTCTTAGACCAATTATATCACCAGGAAAAGGTATTTTTATTGGCACTGTGAACATAATGTAGGTAAACCACTTATATTTCTGTAGAGTTTACTCTATGTAATGTGTACCCTTAGAATGAAAGGGCCAGATTCCGAAGTGATACATAAAGGCAAAATGGATTTGAGCCCAAGCAAAAGTAAGAGGAATTTAAGGATTGTCACTCCCATGTTGAATATGTCTCAGATGTGTGATGCTACAGTAACATGACCTCACTTAGGTCCTCCTCCAACATTGTTCCAGAGATGCTGAAAATGATAGGAAGTTTATTTGCCTAAATAAAACTGGAAAAAAAATGCATTTCTTTTAAAGTACTTGAAAACGGGCATCTTTATTCTGCACCTTACCATAACCCGTGCAGAGCAAGAAGGGAAATCTGCAGAGCTAATTGGATGTCAAGGGTAGGAACCAGTGGGGTTAAAGAAAAAATAGTCAACATATTTGCATTGCTACAGAATGGAATTTTTTGTAAGCCATGGATTATACCTGTGAACATTTGGGAATTGAAATACTTCTGAACTCTATTCCTTCTCTTCTTCTGAGGCTGTTTTGTTCATTGGTACTGCAGCATTTAAATCTTGACATTAAGTAGCACCAAGAGTTCACTTACCAAAAAGAGTTCCCAGACACCTGGAAGCAAGAACTGGTCCTGAAATTCTTGCTCCATATATGTAATACTGCTTTGGAATTTTAGCTTGAAAACTTCTTTATTCCATCTTAGGGAAAAAAAATTACACCACAATTTGAAAAAAGATGCTCTGTCACAGTATCTATGAACTCAGTGCTTTTCTTTGACTTCATTGGGATTTGAATCCTGTGCATTTTCAAGTTTGCGTGTAGTTGAAATTATCATAATCGGCAAACATTGTTGACCTGGAGCTTCATACAGGATATCTGTTATTCAGATGGATTAATTATAAAAAAGCTCCATAAAGAAAAGTCATTATAAAAGGAGATCTGAAGGGAAGAGTCTTAAAAATTATGGGGTAAAAGGTACTCCCTGATCATTTTGATAGTAACATTTGATAATATAATACTGTCATGCTGTGAAAATAACAGTTTCATTCAACCACAGGTTGAATGAAATGTTGAAGTATGACAAATAGCATAATACCTACTTTTCCTTCTCAACCAAAAAAAAAAAAACCAACATATATATGTACATTCAGGCTAGTATTCATTCTTCCTTCTTCTTCAGCAGAAGCACTGAGAAGTTATTGCTGATGATTAGAACACTATGTCTGACCAAACCTGTCTTCATCATTATCGTTATCATCCTGGAACAGAAGGAAAAATCTAATGCTACCTGCATGGTTTTTGGAGATGCCATATCTGGAAGTAGGGAACGTGTGCTAGTAAGACTAGGAAACAAGGGATTTTACACTCTGTCACATCACAGACTCTTTAATCAACCTCTGAGTATTGCTTAAATACTTGTTGTATTGGGTAATACATTATTAATCATTGTACTACTTGACAGATGTAACATGAGGTTTAATATATACCTATCTCATTTCTTTAAGTGCAAGTATAAGACTTGCCTTTGGAAAAGAAAGGTGATCTCTGGTTCAAGGAGTGAGCAGGAGTCTGAAGCTTTGTCTCTGTGTCATGGTTCACCTTCCATAAATAAAGAGAATATACCATTTTTATTGTCAATGAAGAAATGCTTCTACAGCATGTATTTTGAGCACCTAACCTAATGCAGGTTTGAGCCTGTGTATGCATTGCAGAAATACAAATTTAACTAATAATAATTAATTACAGAACATACCCAAATCCTGATGAACTCAATGAAAATACTCCCACCAATTTTAACAGGGGTGGGGTTGGGTCATTCTGCTTTTAAGCTGCAGTAACGTCTTTATATTGATGCTTTTATCCGAGTTCTGCCATGTAGAGACCGGTGACTTTAACCTGTTGTTACATATGAGTGTAAAAATTTATTTTAATGATTTTTTTAAATTCCTTTTTTTTTCTTCTTGGGCAGGATTTATGTGGGCATCATTCATGCGATACTCTGGGAATGGCAGATGTTGGGACCATATGCTCTCCTGAGCGCAGCTGTGCAGTGATTGAAGATGACGGCCTCCATGCAGCCTTTACAGTGGCTCACGAAATTGGTATGCAGCGCCTTTTCTGTTCGCTTGCCAAATCAAACACTTGTAACAGCTGCATTAGTAACCAAAATACTTCGCAATTAATTCCAGATTTCCCCTGGTCCAGATACTCGCTTGGGGATTAAGGCTGTATACATATGCACTTCAGGGTTAACTAATAAGGGATCAGAAGGCAAGTGAAGGCGCACAGTAGGTGTTTCCTTTCTGACAGTGTCATTTCTAAGCAGTTATTGAAGTGAAAATTCAAAGGCTGCAGCTACTGTCCAAAGATGTCAATACTTGTCCCTCCTGAGAAAGCATTTAGCTCTTCTATTGTCATTTGCATGCATTCAGCATACACACAGTGGAAAATAACTCACCTTTTTGAACTACTTGAATGCTTTACTGTTACCAAACTTTTTCTTGGGATAAAGTATTACCTGCAGAGCAGGGATTTTGTGGAGAAAACCAAAGTTTTAATCTTTTTCTAAGTGTATGGGAATTCCACCTTATGGTAAAATATGGTACTAGTATGAATGTTGAAATAAGTGAAATGCTATTTAGATTATAATGGTTTGGTCAAAAAAAATGTTTAACTTTGTTTTGATTTCCACTTCAGTGGACAGCAGTTTAGTGTAGGAGTTCTACATGTACATTTCAGAAGGAATTAGAATAGAATTAGTGACAGAATACAGTCCATATTCTGGGATATTATATCTGTCATAATATATTCCTTCAGAAAGACTTCTGCCATCTTGATTCTTTTCAGTTTACTAATGTTCTGTGAGTTGTGTTCACATATATTCACTATGGGGGCTATTCGCTTTGGTGAGTGAATAGCAATTTAAAAGTGGATANTTTTTTAACATTCTTGGAAGGAAATAACAAGGAAGGGAGAACTTTCAGAGAGAGCCAATTGCTGAATTGCCTTATGCCTCATGCCAAACCAAAGTTAAGTTTCCTTTGGGAGTATCATTGCAGTAGTTCAGTTTTCAAGTAGCTAGCAGGTAGAGCCCAAGAGTCGTGTGCCTTATACATACATCTGGCTAAGCAGCCAGAGGTCACTAAGTATGGAAAAGCAGCTAGCATGTCAGTGACCCAACCCTTCAATGATTAGTAAACCTAAACCCTGCTGCTCTTACGGTGCTATAAAGAAATTAAATCAGTAGTGGCTGGGGAGGGGATCATGTGTTGCATGAAAACATAAAATGTTGTGGCAGTTTGAGCCCCAAAACAGAAATCGTATTTTAATACACAACAATATAATTAAAGAAAAGAAAAATACCCAAACAATTCCAAAATGACTAATTCAGAGCATTTGAAGATAAGTATAGCAATACATCAGATATAACTTCACATCACAGGAGTGTAGTAGCATCAAAGCTGGATGCCCTGAAGCTAATGACCCATCACAAACCTCATCTAGAAATGGGACAAGTAGATAGATTGACAAACTTAACCTGTCACTCAAAAGACAGTGTGCTAGAGGGACTGTATTTTCTTTTCTCCAGAAGTGATGCTTACTGATGAAGGTTAGTGAGCATTGGTGAGGTTGGATGAGGGACCTTCTTGTGATGCCAGTGTTGATATAATCTGGTGTGTGATGAGGTGAGTAATGTGTCCTGACTACCATTTTATCAGCAATAAATGCATGTTTAGATAGATTAAAAATAACATAGAAACATCAAAATGTCTGGGTCAGAAGGGAGCTCTAGAGGTCATCTAGTCCAACCCCTGTGCTGAGAGCAGGGACATCCTCAACTAGAGCAGGTTGCTCAGAGATTCGTCAAGCCCCAGTTAATGAGGGCTTCAGAGCTGGNTCATTGATAAAAATGTTAAACAGTCACTGCATGTTCACTGCTGCCCAGGCAGCCTCCAATCTTGAGATCCTTGACCAGCTTGCCTGCACTGGTGACCAGTAGATCGAGTATTGCAGAATAGAAGAACATAGATCAATAAGGACAGGGATGAGCAATAAATATGTATGTTATTACCTGGAATTCCATGCAAAGAAAATGTAAACAAAAGTGAATTATTTTTATGGACCTAGAAGCATATTTTTGAAAAACAGCCATTTTCATACCTAGACCTTCACAGGAATCTGTAAAAGCTATAATTTTCAATGTAAAAAAGGAATGAATCAAAATGAATAAGTACCCTGATAGACAAAACCCCTTTAGTTTGAAGTTGTTTAAAATAACATCCTTTTTTTTTTCCCCCTCAACATCAGGTTTTAAGAAATGAGGGGTGTTAAGTCACAGAATGATCTTTGTGTGTGTGTCCTGAAGTGGGAGAAGTTGAGAAGAAACACAGCTAAAATTTCTTGAGTGCTTACATTGAATTAGAGGTCAAAAAAGGATGAAAAATAAAAGTGTGGCATGGATACCCTTTAGTTAAGCACTTTGGGGAAAACCGTTATTTATTTTATTTGGAGACCGGATTTCTTCCTACAGTTCAGAACTGTTAACGTTCCCCCTGCCCTGCAGGTAGGGTGTAGCTTTAATTTTAGAGCAACTTCGTTATTTGGTGGAATTTACCTGGCAACCTAGGAGATGCCCTGCAAGACAGAGGGGATGCTAAGGACTCTAAGCCTAAGATGCTATGTTCTGTCAGTAGGAAAAGCCAAGAGAGCCACTAATGTCTGCTGTTTTCTAAGTAGCCCTGCTGTATGTGCATGGATAGCAGATGGGGCATCATTAACATGGACTTGATCTGGAGAATGGCTGTGTGCCCTCTCTTTGACTTTTGAGGGAATCTGAATGATCTTGTTTTCTCTCTGAAAGATCCAAGAGCATTTCTGAGGCTCAGATTCTTTGTCTGGAAGGCAACCAAAGTAAATGGAACTGCAGCTCTACCAACAGGACAATACATACATGGGGCTAATGTTGGCTATGTGCATAGGAAGCCAAAAAGCAGCCTGCTACAGAATAAACCTGCCACTTCTGTTGCTAGGGTTTGTACTACATTATGTGTTAGATGTTATTTTATTTCTTGCAGACAACTTAGGTAGATTTTGACCAGTGCTTTTTGAGGGAGTGTTTAAGAATGAGTATCAATAACAGGCAAAATCTCCAAAGAGCTGTAAACAACAGCACAGAAAGAAATAGATGCAACCAAATTCTTAGTACAATTTACTAGCTGGCAATAAGAAGTGGAGGTCCATATGTAAAGATTAATGACATAGAACCTGAATCTTGTCCTACTTGTATGTAGGAAAATCAGCAATAATTTGTCTCTGATGTCCAATGCAGAAATTTAGGATAATGAAAAAAAAAAGTAAAACCAGGAGGAAACCTTTTACTTTGAACATGATAGTCCAGTTTCTCCTCAGAATACAGGGAAGCAATGCTAGTAGCATAAATGTTATTTTTAAATCATAGCCTGTGAACACATCCAGCCACTAATGGTAAAACCATATATGGTTATTTTCTAGCTGGGGTTATGTTGCTATCAGTTTGGACAGCAGTATCTTTGCTGACACAAAAATAGTCTTCTGGATTCTTGCCTGAAATCCTCGGTTCAGCTCCATGTCATGTTATGTGGATGTCTTTTTTTGACTTGGAACAACTCCTTCAGCTATGCCTCCATAGCTTTTCAGGGATATCTGAGCTGGCTTAGGCACAGAATGTGGACATTCTCCAAGTCTTTATCATTTGTCTATTGTCTGTAAAAAAATGGCATTTCCTTATTTCATGAACTTTGGTGCTTCACAGGGGCATCTGGAGAAAAGCATTTAAGAACCTATGATTGCTCATAATCTCAACATTTATTTAATGTTTTTCATTGGTCAGCACTAGCATACTGCTTCTCCATATATCCCTTATGAAAATAATCACCAGGAAACAAAAATAACTAGATTCTTGCTCTAATACTCTGGACTTCTGTGTTAGAGATTTGTTGCTTTTACAGTGTTGAATTATAAACCAACCTGTACATCCTGTTAAGATAGGCATGATCAAACATCACCAACAGATACAGTCAATCAATCTGAAGTTTTGTTTAACATCTCTTGCAATGGGATATATCCAATACACTGTTTAGTAGCCTGGTGTTACATTTTGTGATGCAGTCAAAGTCAGAAGTTTCTGCTGACTTCAGCTCCTCCTGTGCTGGAGTCCCACATGCTTCGTTACAGACAGCCCACCATCCTAAAGGGTTTGTTGTCTACAAAAACAAAATGTGAAGGATTCAAGAGAAATAAGTGGAGCTACTGCTTGCTTTGTTGATAGGTAATTTCCTAAAATCACAAAGGAAGTCTCAAAGTCAAGGATTAAACTTGTCTCTTGAGTTTCAATCTAATCTTTAAATAGAAAAGCATCCTTCCTGCAGTCTTTAAGCAGACAAAGCTCCAGTTTAGACCAGTGAGAGTTACATGGGTCTAATAACTTAAATTATATGTATCTTTATGCTTTCCATCAATCCTGAAGAAGCTTTTTTTTTTCTGTTTCTAAGAGGAGATCCAGAGAAAGCACTGCCTTTTTGCTCAGTGATAATATTCATTTGACCTTTTCCAAAGTGTTATGCAGCCATGCCAGTGTGCTATTACTCCTTCTATCCTCCCAAGTAATATGGTTTACTAATGTTCTTTCCAAGCATTTAATTTTTAGGATATAGCTTTAAAACAGCTGCATGGACCTAACTAATGAAACTTCCCTTCATTAGTTTTCTTTTATCTTTTACATGTGACTTTGGAGAAGGGAAGGCCAAAGGGGGAAATAAAAGACATCTTCAAAGTAAAAAAAATGGTTGTGAAAATGTACATAATAAATCATTCTCCATGTCCACCCGGGACAGCACAAGGGGTAATGGCCTTAAATTGCAGCAAGGGAGATTTACTTTAAGCATTAGCCAAAATCATCTAACCAGAAGGACAGTTAAGGGTAGGAATTAACTGCTTGGGGACACTGTGAAATCTCCATTACTGGAGCTTTGCAGGAGCTGGCTGGCTACTACAGCTGCAGTGTAGGGAACGCTGATCCTACCCTAGGGCGGAGGGATGCACAGGATGCCTTTTCAAGGCCTCCTCTCACATTTTCTCTAGTTTTGTGGAGTTACCACAACTTCCTCCACAGCTATGCTGTGTAACACCTAAAGCCAAGGATCTATACAGAAACTGAAGTACAGAATAACATGTGTTTAATACCATATCTTTTTCATTATGCCATCATTCTGTGGCATCTGCCATCATTGGGGACAAAAATATTGTGAGTGCTATTCAGCAAAGTGTAGTGCTTTATTAGAGAGCCCAAGTTGATATAAATAAGCCATATTAGAAGTGAGATATCACTCCGGGAGTCTCTACTCAGGTGGTTCACTGAAATACATCAAAATACCATTTTGGTGAATTCTGAGTGGATTGAAAGTATTTATTCAGAGCCTGAGTTGCAGGGCTTTGTAGAAAGAGGGACATGTCTACCGTGTCTAACTTATGTAACCTGTATAGCAAACTGTGTTTCTGACCCTTCTTCAGAAAACATCCAAAACCGGAAGCAATGTGTATTATATGTAAATGATAGTCGTCCTTTTGATGTCCACAGAAGAGTCAAAAATAATCTCATTCCATATTTTACCACACATGTTCATTTTGCATACATTGAAAAGTAACTAAACATAGTAATCTTTTCTTTTCCACTGTTGATCATGTAGCTCTTTGATTTCAAGCCTGTCAAAATTAAGCAGATGAAGACAAGCTTCAGACTTGACAGATACAAATCTTTTGTAGACTTTCATTTCAAGGGGGATACATTGCCAAGGGCACAGAGTCTCAGAGGCACATGAAAAAATAGTGAAGGTTGTCCGACTTTCTTACTATCTTTCCTAGAAAAAGTTTAGGCAAATATCCAGGTAATTGTAGATAGGGAGATTTGTTTTCTTAAAACAACAAAAAAGAGAGAGAGAGTACACTCATCCAAATCTTCTCTGATGACAGGTGTCAGGAGGATTGCTTGATTCCTTCTCTTTGAACCTTTTTCAAAATTCTCTCTAAACTTCTGCTTGCAAAAGCTTTCATGAACATATCCCCTTTGGTTAAGGATGGGCAGTCAAAGCTAAGCCTTCACAAAAATGGGGCAGAAAATTTAACTGAGGCATCTAAAGACAAGCACCAGCTGCACAAAAGGTTGCTAGTTAAAAATTGAGGTAAAATATCTTGACTTGCCCAACAATATTTTGATTAACTTATAATACATGTAACAGATGATTGTTCTACCAGCAGCACACAAGGTGCTTAAAACAAAACTTTTTCAGTGAAGCAGAGACTTTATGGAAAAGTACAGAGATGGAAAGGGGGATTGATATGATGTATAAAAACTGAATCCTCAGGTTCTGAATATGCTGGAGTTTTTTCTATATGTACCACATAATTTGAAGTCTGAGTAGACTACGGATCTTTGCCTTCGTACCATCTGTGAAGCAATTCTGGCAGAGCAGTGAGGAGATGGAGGGCCAGGTTCTCTACCAGAGGCTTCAGGAAGCAACTCGACACAGCACTAACATTGCCCTAGTTTTCAGAGGCTTTCTGGAGTTGTGCTGACTTTTGTGTACATCATCCTTGTGAAGAAGTAGGTTAAACAAGTGCTACGCTTTGAAAAGCTGCTACAGATTACAAAATGTCATATCTTAAAGCCAGATATATAGAGTGAAATATCATTCTCTCTGCAACCGAGGGAACTGAGAATGGATCTGTGTTTTGCCCAATGTTTCAAAACAATCATTATCAGAAGTTATTTTAGGGACATTTCATACACTACTTTCACAGTGGTGCACTTGGCACAGTTAAGTTTATGGTTGGACTCGGTGATCTTAAGGGTTTTTTCCAACATAAATGATTCTATGATTCTAAAATAAGTCCACTTCAGCTGTGTGTGCCTGAAACCCATCTTCCAGATTGTAGGTGAGAGTAGGCATTGCTTTCCTCTTTGGAAGGTAAATAGTACCAATATGATCATGTAGCTTTTGTGCAGAAAACACTTCCAGTACAGAAAGGAATTCAGAATTACCCAATAAACAAACATTCGGCAGTCCAATTTTTACATTCTTGCTCTATCTACTCTTCCAGAGTTCATTTGTTTACCATGAGCTACCATAAACTATGTTCTTTGCAAGTTACTCTAAGTCAGACAGATGTGAAATAGGTGTCACAATCTCCCACTTTTTCATTAAAATTAATATTTATCTTGTGCATGCCCCATTTATTAGCATAGCAGATGTAGTGTGGACCTCGTAAAGCAGATCTTTTTAATAATTATTTGAGTCTATGTGGACATAGTGGTTTCTGATTGCCTACACAGAATCTTGCTGCAGATTGTCTGTCTAATGGGGGTGATATATCTGTGATCTCCCACAGAAGTCTGTTACAACAAGCCATTTCAGCAGAAGTGTGTTTTGTGTAAAGTCTGCAGGACTGGTGTATGAATGTCTGATTGTGGCTTTTTTTATGTCTGCTCCTGAAAAGAAGCTGCACTTCAGACTATTGTTTCATTCAGTCTGAAGAACTCTTTTAAGCCAGAAATATTAAAAACTGCCTCTGGGCTGGAGATTTTAAAAGAAAGAGTGATTTTTATTTTCTTTCTTTTTTTCTTTCATAAGTGATGGATAGCAGTCAAATAAAAGAAAATTGGAAGGAAAGTTCAAGTATGAAGAAAGAGGAACAGCCAGTTCTATATTCAATGCATGTTTTTTGCAAGCTTATATAATTCAAAAGACTTCTGTTTTATTAAAAAAAAAAAAAAGATACAACCTTTATTAATTACTGCTTAAATCCATAGATTTTTATACAAAATTCCTGTGACTTCAGGAGGATTTTTGAGTGATACCAGTATGCATTTCTTAATGAGGAGTCAAGTAATTGCACAAGTTAGGAAAACAGTGCATGCAGAAATAAATGGTTTTATTTTAAGAGAGTTACCACATTCAGTCTTTTTTGAGCAAAGAGAGAGAGGCTTGTGCAGAAGGTATGGGCTGGTGATTAGGCCAAGGAATGTTGAGCCAGGAGCTTCCTGAATCCTGATCCCATGAGACCCAGTGACTCACTGGGTAACCTTGGGCAAATCACTTGACCTTCTTTTGTACCTCAGTCATCCCCACTGAAAATTAGGTGAAAGGCATGACCTCACTTGAAAACACATGCTTCATTGGAGCTGAGCTTTTCTAAGAAAACAAATTGCAATGCCTACAGCATTTTTCAGCATACTGTGTCACTTTGCACGTGTCCTGTGGACAGATAGAGTGCACGAGCTGTACTTTGACAGTTCAAGCACTAGAGACCTGTGTATGTCCATGAACAAGGTTGTTGGCTTTTTATCCAGAGGAGCCACCACAATTTGTGTTTTAGCAAAAATTGTGTTTGCTTGCTGTACATTGGGGATGCTTTTCATTTTCTTTATTCCTATCCTTGAGATACCAGTGCAAAATAAGTTAGAGTAATTTTTGCATGCTGTTCACGCAGAGAACCTCTACAGAGAATCTGGCAACATGTTTTAAGATAATTCAGAAATAGCCAAACTTCTGTTTTGCCTCCCAGCACTCCTGGGAAGAAAATACCTCCAGTGCAAGGTGTTTCACCACGCATTGCAACATAGCTCTCATGCACTCCTGATTTACCTGCAGAGCTCTTTGTGTCCTAATACTTAGAGATGATAGAAGTTTTAGCTAGCTTTTCATAATTGCTTTAGGGTATTCCCACCTTACGTTAGGAATATTCACCCCATTCCTACAAGGTGTAGAAGTTATTTTTGAACTCATTGAGGGTTGTAACGAGCGTTGGCCTTCAGTTGTTGGGGTAGGGAAGCTTGTGCAGTGCAAGGTCTGCTGTCAGGAATGCAGACGGTACAGGTGAACTGAGGGGCAGGGGCTGATGACTACTGTTGACTTCTTCATTTCTTGCTTCGGGATCTAAAAAGACTGATCTGTGCCACGAACCCCTTGCAGATGATGTTCAAAATATTTACTGGGTTTCAAAGTCTGCAGGTTGCTTTCATACTGCTTTCAACAGTTTACTTATGTCCCACTTTGTCTTACCTCAAGAGGAGAAGAAAAGCTGTGAGGAAAGGCTGCCAGTCCATTTGACTGGTTGATCATTTTGCTGTTTGGGAAGAAACCTATTCACAATAAGGCCAGCTCCTCTTCATTTGCTTGAGGGTAAACCCTGCCTCCTCACCATCTGTTTCTTTTACCATTTTGTGCATTCCTACAGCATAACTTAACTAAACATCATCCTGCTGGTAAAATTATATTATGTCATTTTCACTCAGCGGGAACTGTCAACACCAGTAAGATGCTTTATTAAGTAGAAAACATCAGATGATCTACTTACCCATTCTCAAGCAGTCATTATTTTACACAGCTGCTGGGAGCCTATTTTTTTTTAAATTTTTTTTTCAGTGGTCTGGTTTGAAGTTCATAGTAGTACAAAGTTGGTTTTAAAAACCTTCTTTAGAAGATTCGTGTTCCTTAAGTCTTCACTTTTGTCCAAAGCTTTCTCTGGAATTACACTTACATACAGGATCACTTGAAGAATCACCTGTAACCTTTTCACTTTAGTTCTTTTGAAAGGAAGCACAGCACTATTAAATACCAGAAATCAACCTGATGTCCTTAGTGATAAGTGACAATACCATCATGTTCATGCATGGGAGGGATTGTGGTGGGGAGACTTTTCAAGTGGGAAGGGAAGTGTGCCTTTCTTAATTCTTAGATGCAAAGGGATAACGGTCATAGGTGTAGAAGTACTTGGTTTTTCCTCACTTCTGTGCTAAAAAGAACATACCTTAGCTAGGCATTGTTTAAAGACTACAGATCGTTATGATATTTTGAAATTTATTTTTAATGAAATACAAAACCAGTTTTAAGAGCAATTGGAAGTTTGTCATATGTGTTAATCTGTTTTAAGTCTGGTCAGAATGCCTTAAAAGGCAAAGTTAGGATGGATAGAGATTTAAATTGTAGCAGAAATTAGCCATTTTAGTTCCATAACTTTACTTGAAAGTTTCATTTCACTGTTTGTAAGCATATATGCAAATTTAACTGTCAAATCAGTATGGAGAGCTAGAATCCATAGATTTAATGCTATAAACAGCTGTTACACTCATTAACATCACTGGTGGCTCATTTAGAAGCTCAAATAGTGACAATAAGAATTACGTATTTTGGAAATTATTCACTACTTACTACTTCTTTCCTTGTCATATTTTTTTTAAATTATTTTTGAAAAAATAAAAAATAACAAGGCATTCACGAAGACTTTAGGAAGCTTCTGCTCAAAAAGCTGAAGTCTGCCAAGTAAGTGACTTAGTTCTCATCATGCATTAGAACAATGGCCTGATTTAATCTGACAAAGTAGACACTGTTAATGAGGTATGTCCTCAGTTCACCCAATTTTTCACTGTAAAGTATAGAAGTTATGTTGCAGTCTAATTAAAGGTGAAGCCGGTAGCTTGACACTTCCCAGAAGATGACCCTGTTTCAGTTTCCTGTGCTTTTGCCAAAGCATAGCATTTGGGATTAAATGTTCTGTGCTGAGTAGTTTAATTCTATTTGTTTACTCTGAAACTCTCCACAGAGACTGTCCAGCCATTTCTGAGATTGCAATTTTCAAGCATTTTATGGAAACATTTCCAGTCTTTGCTCAAAGTGAAGATATTGAAATTTGGCTGCAAGCTTTCTCATATTTGAAGGATTTTTTTTTGTCTGTTTGAAGGAGGAAAGTTGAAGGAAGAAAAACTTCAATCCACAGTTCAGTGGTTACATTCTCTGCAGAGTCAGTGTGTCTGTCAGAGTAGAGTGGGAAGGAAACTACACCATCTTTAGACAGGGAAGCCAGGAGCAAGCTAAAGCACAGTATGGTCTGCTCCAGGGACATTCATGTTCAGTTGTAGATAGTCTAAGACGAGGTTACTTACAAACTGCACTTCAGGAAGGAGCTGGGGCTGCAAGATGGTTGTAGGAAAGACAAGAAGTCTTTCCAAAGCTGAGGCTGATGAAGTTGGTGCAAGGAGGAAAAATCATGGTAAAAAATGTCATAGGTATCAGAGAAACTCAGAGATGTCCAAGCTGCACATTCAGAAGCATTAACCTTTAACAGGGTCTGTGCCTACCTGCACCGTATTGTCTTTTATTATGTGCTCATGTGGGACGTTTGTCACATAAAATGAACACCTACAAAAGATGAAATACAGTTACACAAGAAAGGGATTCCTGTTGTATCTTAAAGGGGTGGAGTTTTGTAGACCAGTATCAGAGGGTGTCAAGCTTAAGAAACTTAAATTCTGTCCCACTAGACTGAATCCTTCATATCACAGAGTTTTGGTCAGTTCTGATTGGTGCTATGAAGTGTTGAGCACTCAGAAAAAATTAAGTTCTCAAATTGCTGGTTTGCACCCAACTATTTTTTTTATGCTACACTGCACGTGCATTGTGTGCCACGTGTTGTTATTCAGCTGAACTTTTTAGAACAATTCTCCAGCTTCTGTTATGCACCAACAGATGTTTGGTACCAGGTCCAATGACTTAGAAATGAAACTCCTTTTCCACTGACAGAACCTCATTACCTTATATCACAAGCATGCTGCAGTGAAGTAATTTTTTGCAGTGTTGCAACCATGAGCAGTCTTGGGACATAAAATACAGAAGTATTCTTGCAACTTCTAAGCGTTCTCTCGGAGAATATCGCCATAGTGAGGCTTAGGTCTAACCAGCATGGTGTTTTCTTGCTTGCTGGGCTAATTTTTTGCAAATACTTCTATTTAACTGATTGGTAGTGTATGTGTGTTGAAGTGTATGGGTTCAAGTAAAATACAAGAAACTGGATGAAACTCCTGAACAGCTCTGCAAAGCAGAGTGTGTGTGTGGTCCTGATTTAAATGTGGAGCTGCACCATATATTGGGGGGTTCCATCAACAAACGCTAGAGGATAGGCCTAAAACCCTCTCTAGTAAATGTTTGCTTAAGCTAGCAGAACGCTGGTGAAATATGCTACAAGGAGTTACTTAATGTCAGCAGAAAATGGTTCTAGTTATATTACTACTAGACCTGTGTTGAGGTTCATTAACCTGTCAACTCTGCTCATAGTTCTCAGAGATGAGGTGTGACCTGGTGCTGTTCAGTGCATTAGCATGAATACAGCCTTAGCAATAACACTGTGTAGAACAGCAGCCAAAAATAATACCATCTTTACGTTTCCTTTAGCAGCTCATTGTCAGTGTGTAGGACATTGGCAAAGTCAGAGGCAGTCCTCATTAAATGCTTAGCCTATGACACTTCCACAGACTTTACTCTGTAAGTTAGAAGTGATGCACAGATTATTTGGTAACTCACTCAGAGAAATACGTCTGTTTCAAATAATAATCTTACTAATGAATTATTTTTCTCAACACCAGCAATTTGCTTAAATAAAACAAAGTTGTTGTCATCTCCTCAGAGCAAGTATTCATATAGTGATATATCAGATTGAAACTTGACATGTACGTACGGATACTGAGCCATGTCTCAGAGCAGAATAAAAATAGCGTTGTTCAGCACATATATAGTAATATTGCCAAAGGAAAGTGGTTTTACCTATCAGAAAAAAATAAAATAAGCCCAAATTTTGTATATGAAACATACCAAGAAACAGACATGCCTTCAGTATGAAAGTTTGATTCATTATGTTTTTTCAGCAATGTATTTTTGATACAGCATTGCAATAGCAATTAGCAATGGTATCAACAGGGAAAGGAGTATTAACTTTCATCAGTGTTAATCCAGGTTCCTTGAACAAGTTTTTACTAGCATCAATAATACCAAAGGGCCTTTCATTCAAATAATAGCTGTATTTAAATGACATTGGTAAATATGTGCACATCACAGGAAGAGAGAAAAAAGACAAATGCCCTCTCTTCATTCTCCTTCCCACCTCCCCTCCAGTGGGGACTCAGTAGCTGCGGGAGACAGACTGGCTATTCTCAGTCAACACTGGTACACTAGAAGTGATAGATCAAGGTCCTTTTGTCACTTTTCCTGTAGCTCCATCCATAGATCATAAACCAAGCATGTGAGCAAGGCTGTTACCTTGACTTCTCTCACGGGACAGAAATCCTGATTTCTGATCTCCTGCTTCTGGTCAGATAGCTGCTTTCAAGATCTCAGACACAGCTTGGCAGTGAGTACTGCCTCCTTCTCTTTCTTCTTGGCTTCTTCCCCAGAGTAGATGAAAATGACATAATAGCAAATTAACATAAGGCAAATCATTTACTGATTTTCTTCTTTTGAAGCCTGTATTGTAGGTATAGCTATTGTTATTCCTATTGTCATGCCTATTACTATGGCTATCAGACTGTGATATCCTGCCATGTCCCTACTTGTGTCACCTTATATCCAGTCAACATCAGTTACACTAAAACACAAAGCCAATGGTATGTATAATGCTTTTAGTATTGCACTATAATACGTCTCCTCAGCTGCTATTTGAGAGCATCAGGTTTATTTCTCTGCAGTAGCTTTGATGAGTGATCTTTGTCCCTATTATTAAATCACTCTTGGTCTAGCCCTGGATGTCTGATTAATCATTTCCTGGCCTAGGCTGAAGACTGCATGTTAAATTCAGTCTTGAGCTCCCTGTAGCTTTGGTTCCCATTCAGTCCTCTACCTCTTGGATAGTCAGTTGGCTGTGAAATAATCCAGTGTAGGCACGGAAATTAAAGGTAAGCCCCATGTTTACAGAGGGAACAAACTGTGTTGCCTGCAATCTGTTATCATTGCCTAGAGACTAGAGAAGCTGGGAATCACTGATGTACAGAAAGGGTACTGTCGCACTTAGAGGAATTCATCTAGCACTGGACTGAGCTCCCCTGGACATTAAGGATTTTTGCAAGTTTCATCATGTGCTGCTTTGTGTGCACAGTATTTTGTGTTCTGGAGTGTAAATATCCAATACCATGTGCATTTAAAAATAAAAGCCAGAAAAACTAACCCCCTAACCAAAACAATACTAACAAGCACCCTCCCACAAAATGACACTCTTTATGTGGAAGATACTGTTTGAAAGGTGCAGCAAGAAAGGTTTAGATTAGATATTAGGAAGAAATTCTTTACAGAGAGAGTGCTGAGGCACTCAAACAGCCTACCCAGGGAGGTGGATGAGTCACCATCCCTGGAGGTATTTAAGAAATGAGTTGACATGGTGCTTCATGTACACAACATGCTCTAGGGGCAGGCATGCAGGGGGCTTGTGTGTTGGTTTTCGACGTTGTGTGATTTTGTTCTGTGGTGGTTTTTGTTTCCTTTTAGTGGTCAGGTATTTAGGTGTTCTTTATTCTTGTAGGTATGGTTGGACTCGGTAATCTACAAGGTCCTTTCTGGCCACAGTTGTTCTGTGATTCTGTGAAAATATTATTCAGATTGTTTGATGTATTATGGACAGTACTCACACTCCATCAAAGAGTGCACTTGGATTTACACAGAGTTTGTTTAGTTGCTTCATAAATATTAGCATTTTTGTCCATTTAGAAAGATACTGGTGGCACCTTTCTAGACAACTGCAGAATATCTTTACAGAGTGAAGTATTAATCTTTCATGCCGAAGATGATTTGGAAAAATAGTAAGGACTAAGTCATTGAGTAATATAAAAGAGTACAGTTCACTTTTGTCTTCATCAGGTTTCAGTTAGTGCCGTTTGAGGACATGTCAGGTGATGGCATTACTTCCTTGCTATATGTAATGGTGTAAACTGTCACAGATGTTTTTGTCTTCAGGCAGAGATGTCACATATCAAATGGCCTGCTTTGGCCTGCTGTTTAAAATTTGAGAATTAATTATACTTTTTATTTTACCTTAACTGTGAGCTCCAGCTGGTAAACTGTTACGGATAGTCATATCACTTTATTTGTTTCATTTCTATAGGGCACTTGCTTGGGCTTTCCCATGATGACTCCAAATTTTGTGAGGAAAACTTTGGCTCCATGGAAGATAAGCGCCTGATGTCCTCCATTCTGACTAGCATCGATGCTTCCAAACCGTGGTCCAAATGCACTTCAGCAACTATAACAGAATTTTTCGATGATGGTCATGGTGTGTATTATCATACTTTGTGTCAGATCCACATTGGTTTTTACCATGTTGTATGTTTTTTAGTAAGAACATTTTATACCAGCTTGTTCATTCCTTGCTCATCATCAGGACTGTCTTGGAAGTACTTGCAAAACAGGGCAAAGGTCTAAAAGGGTGTCAGAGACTCACCCTCCCTTTGCATGGTTCAAATGCAAGAGAAAAGAAAGAGTTGACGGAGTGTGTGTTGGCAACAATTTAATTTGGAATAGGAGAGATTATTTTAAAACCATGAAATTAGTCTTGTCTTCCCAAATTCCACAGGTATGAGCTCAGAGAGTACTTCAAAACGGAAGACACAAGGAATGGTGTTTTCCTCAGAGAAATGGAAATGAATGATATGGTCTACTTAGCATTAGACTACTGATATGAGCAGATTGTATCTATTCTTTATACCACAAATTACATTTATTACATTTATAATGCCATATTTCTTACATTTATAGTGCTATTGTATTATTATGTTTATATAGGAGAGCTTGTTAGCAAGAATTAAGACTCCTCTGTGCCGTGTGTGATACAAGATTACTTCTGCCCTGGGAGCTTACCCTTCAAGTTGTGTAACTGCTCTTTGTTAAATATGTCATTTACTTTTTAGAGAATAAGCACAAAACTCTTAATATTGCAGAAATAGTAATAAAAAAGCATAGTCTTCACTCTTTAATGATTTTTTTAAATCTACATTGTACTCCCAAAGCAACCACAGTTCTTAAACAAACCATTCAAATTCCAAAATGATGAGATAAAAATTACATAATTGAGTGAATGGATCAAGTTGCTATAGTAACCAAAATGCTTAGGGACAAAAATCATGGTCTGTCTGCTGAATGTAAAGGGTTTTTTTTCTTTTAAATATTTTTTGGCTAATTTCAGTGTTCTCTGAAATATTTTGTCCTATTTCCCTCTACTGGAGAATTACTTCATTTTTTATTTCAATTTTATTAGATCCATTAATCTGTACTGTCCTGTTTTACAGTCCATATTGCTCTGGCATTGACTCAGTATTACCAAGTTAGTTTCCACAAATGAAGAGAACTTTCCTTTTTGAGTTTTAATTACTGAAGTGCAGTACACTTCACTGACACTTCACTGGGGTAAAAAAAAAGGATCTCCCTCATCATTCGTGCATGGCCTCTTAGCACAAGGAACTCTGAACTACATTACCTTAAGAGCCAAATTATGCTCTCCTTGTTCAAGTGCTGGCCTCCTGTACAAGAAGTTTGTCAGTCCTCAACTACTGACACTTTTCACAAAGTCATGTATTCTTTGCTGCTGTAAAAGGCTTAGGATCTACCAGTCTGTTAATGAATGAGTTAGGGTACATTGCCCTGTCTAATAATCATGAGCAGTTGTCACTCAGGTATGGAGCCTCAAAGAGTAATTGATATGCTGCAATAATTCATAGAAAATGTGAACCTCTCATCATAGAAGTCCATAGTATTCTGGTAATTAATTTTATTGCTGATGCTATTGGTATGATTTCAAATATACAATGTTTAGGGAATCTCTTTCTTGACAGATCACGCCTTCAGAGACCTTTTCTAAATAATAGTCTTTCTTTCCTGTTTATCATTTATCCTTTTTCATCTATTTATTGTAAAACAAAAATTTGTCATAACAGAATAAAAACACCATCTATGAGGTAAAAATGGAAGTCAGTGATTTAAACTACAGCTTCTTCATATTCTTGTGCTGAAAGGTCATGTGTTATTTTAGGAAGGGAACTTCTGGTTTTCTTTTCTTCTTCCATCCAGTGAATCAATCCATAGCTCCATAACTCCCATTTAGTAATATATACTGAGTATACTAAAAATCACAGGATCTTAGTAGAGCATGCTGCTGCCTTTCAGACTGGGATTGATAATAAAATGGTGCAAACATGCCATAGTTCCATTTTTTCTTCAGAAAAAACATGTGTCTGTTGTTTGGGTTGATAAAAGTTTTCCTTAGTTGGGGCAGGTGTATTGTCATATAGTTGTATTGTTTTCCCTCCTTTTTGGTTTGTCTGCTGCTCCTTATGGGTGAGCATAATGAAATGTGAATGAAGTCCAGACTTACTGGTCTCTGAGCAGTATTGTATTACAAAGAACAGTCAATGTCTTAGCCAAAGCTTTAAGTAAGTTTCCAATATAGATTCAGATATTCACCCCATAGTGCTGTTGTGGAAGACACCATAGTCTTGACTCTCTAATTCCTTAACATCACTTTGTCAAGTACCAATATTCCTATTTTCTAAATTTGGAAAGTGATACTGGGGAGCAGCCTTGTCTTCTAACGTGGGTATTTGCTATGTAAGAAGCTACTCCTAAACCCGGTATTTAAGTTCCTGTCATAGTGCAGTGGGGTCTAATCAATGGCATCAGTGGTTTGACTGGTCTCATCAGTTGCATTAGTGGTGCTGAATTGCACCATAAGCTTGTTTGCCTGCATAGTGAAATGTCCGACAGCTGACTGAACTACAGACACCAGCATTACATACAGTAAAAGTCACCTAAATAAATCCCAATATAAATGTCTTGTTCAAGGTCAAGAAGGAGGTCTGGGCAGGATCAAGGTGCTGATTCCCTGTTTCCTGAGGCTCACTCTATTAACATCATTGTCATTATATCACCAGTTGCTTTACACTCATTAGATGACCCCAAACAGCAGTTTGACAGTTTGAAAAGGCTCAGTTAGTGTCCAGAAGACGGTGACATTTATTTCCATCTGCTTTTAGCCAGCCCTCTCCTAAGGTACAAATTGCCTTTATTGTCATGTCAACCACTAGGCTATGGTATGACTGCTTACGATTTATTGCGCTTAGTCAGGGTGCTCAGTGCTCTGTTCATCCTGAAAAAAGGGCTGTTTCTATTTTAATTAATTTATACCCTGGTTGTCCGCTTCCTCCACAGATCTTATTCTACCTCTCTTATTCCAAGATATATTACACATAACATTGATGAGAGATCATGAGATGGCTTAATCAGCACTGCCATTAACCAACAATGTTGCTCTATTCCAGGGCACACAGATGTTCTTTGATACTTAGGACAAAAAAAAAAATATTGCAATAGCAGTATATACATGCTCTGCATCTTACAGTGAAGTGTAGTGCATTGAAGTTCTTTCTCTCTGCTGTCTCAACCAGGGAGCCCAGGGCCAACCATTCTTCAAATTCTTAACTGTGTCTTTTCTGACCATTGAAAATTGGAGGTTGAATCACCCTGTGCTTAAAAAAGCTGCACTTCATGGCAATCTGTCTAAGCATAGACACTGCTACTATCTACAAATGTAAACACTTTGTTTGTTTCCTGTGGGGAATCCTTAGGGGGCCTTTGCTGTCTTCAGTTTTGCATTTATCATGTGAGATCAGCTGGAACACCTAACTTGGCAGAAATTATGTGTTTCCTCAGAGCATTATCAGTTAAGGAGAAGTCTAGATCTTCCCCTGTGTTCTGGAGGGGGAAAAGTGCTATATTTGCTGTGTAAGCTTGTGAAACCTGTTTGTTATTCACATGTGAAAGGTATTCAAAAGAGTGTTAAGCAGAATGATTGGCAGATCAAGTATATGTAAGGATAATAGTTGCTGGGTTTTTTTTTCTCTGAGTTTATATTTTCAGTCATGTCAGTCATCGTACATCTCAGTGATGGGCAGTAGTGTCTGTCATGGCAAAGTTAAATGTTATCATGATGTTTTAAAATACAAAATGATGGTTCCACTGGGGAGTTTGATAAACTGCAGTGTATATACACTAGTAGTGTGTACTGCTGGATGTTGACATGCTAGTGCCATCCCATCACCTCCCTAATACTGTACAAGCTTCCTCCCTCATCGCAAGATATATGAAGTCAGACTTCCATTGTTACTTGCTTTTAAAGAGATCATTTTTGATAGCAACTTTTGCCAATTATGTCCTTTTCAGAAACTCAAGGAATCAAATCTGTGACTCCTCACCCTGTCTCTTAACTAATTTTACACTACGACAGGCTTTGATTGCCAGGGTGCTTTTAATTATCTCATGGCTCTCAGCTCATCAGTTATCATTGGCACACCTTGTCGGCATTAAAAAAGTCATCATAATCCAGATTAAAGATCAGGCTAGGGTAAATCAGGCTCAGCAAAGGACAAATGGAACAGCTTTAACACAGACAGTTTTTTGGTAGTAACTAATGATGCATGAAGAATTTTTGGCTGATGTAGCTAATTGGCCTGAGTCTTTAGAGTAAAAGAAGAACAGTTGCACTAAGTTTGTGTTCTGGAGGGAAAACCCAAGCCATTGAGAGGAGGGCTATTTGGTTTGTTGAAATTCACTGCCATAGCTTGAAATTCTATTCCCTTTTTTGTAAACGTTGAGTTTTTTAGAGATACCATTTTTCACCCATGATCCCACTGAAAAATATCAGTGTAGGTTCCAAAGTGAGGTAAATTGTGATAAATTATTTTTGCCAAAGGCAAGTGAAGCTTGCCCAGACCACATACCCTTTCATGAAGTGTAAAAGAGGTTTACACTAAATAAATAGTTCAACATGTCAACAAGTGAAGTTTTCAATATTAAAAAAATCTTATCAGTAGATCCTCTAGAAACCAAATGTGAATTTTTATTTTTAGAGTGCACCAGAGAAATCTTGACCTCAGCAGTATATCTCAAAACACATATACAATTCCTTATGTTTCTGTTAATTTTATTTTTTACTTTTGTATTTTTGTATAAAATGGATAGTGCTCTTCAGACTAATTCCAGAAGCAGACAGATATCATTCTTTACAAGGAAAGCTCAGTCTAGATCTCCCACCAACATTAGGTTTGATGTGCAGCTTATATTTTGCCTGTGATCTGTTGGGGTGTTTTTCTTTTTTTTTTTTTTTTTCCTTTTTTTAGCACCTCATTTTCGATAGGCTATCATTTCTGATGTTATGTCTCAAAAATCAAATGACAATTTTTCTTACTTTGCCATGACTCTTGCTCATTGCTCAAATGAGAAACTGATAAATTCAGTCAACTGTGTTCAGACTCAATTCAAGTACAAGAAACCATTATGAAAGGTCAAAGGGACCAGAGTAAAACTCATTTACACCCTTAAGACTAGAAATAGACATCTCAACACCTGGTGCACCGCTGCGTGAGAACACAGCTGAACTTGTCCAAAACCTGATGACACCTCAGAGAGCCTTTCTATTCACATCAGCATCCTTTGAATGAGGTCTGCTGTAAATATTGGTCCGCCTAACTTAAATGATAGATTTGCAGCACTGCAGAGAAAACTAGGAAATGAGTACTAACAGGTTGGTTTGCTCTTTTAGGTAACTGTTTGCTGGACCAACCAAGAAAGCAGATCCTGGGTCCCGAGGAACTTCCGGGACAAACCTACGATGCCATTCGTCAGTGCAAACTGGCATTTGGACCTGAATACACAGTGTGTCCTGGTATGGATGTGTGCTCTCGCCTCTGGTGTGCAGTTGTACGCCAAGGTCAGATGGTTTGCCTGACTAAGAAGCTGCCTGCTGTGGAAGGAACACCATGTGGAAAAGGGAGGATCTGCCTCCAGGGAAAATGTGTTGACAAAACCAAGAAGAAATACTACTCAGTAAGTTACCAGCTGTGACCCTAGGGAATTTTAGGAGTGCTAATTTTAGGTGCTAATTTTTGGGGCAGCAAAAGGGACTTTATTGAAGTCAGATCGAAAGCTGCCTTATTTTTTTGCGTGTAATTGGACTGTTATTGCTGAGGAATATAGGAAAAAATGCTGGTCAGTTTCAGGAAGGATATTTTCTTCCTAAAGTATGAAAGCCTTCATTCCTGGAAAACCAGAGTATCCCTTCAGAGTAGAAAATTTACCATTTCAGTAAGTCAAGTCTCAGGACATAGAGAAGGATTGTCAAGGAACTTTTCTTAGCTTCCTGTCTTCTTGGCAAAGGACTGCAAGCCCTCATCTGAAAGGCCTCAGGGCCCTAACTCTAGTGAAGAGAAAGGTGGATGAAGTTCATCCAGAATATAATTTCTAGAGCAGAAAAGATTGTACCTCCAGTGATGGAGTCCCCTCGCTCAACTTTATACATCTAAAAAGTCCCCAGGTTCATGAGAACTGTCAGCTGCACAGGTTAGATACTTCTACATTTACTGGGTAGACAGTAGCACAGCCCCTTCTCTTAGACCCACAGAAGAGTTATGGATTTGCAGAGCTTTCTGAAGATACTTGCAAACTGTGAGTCATTAAAATCAACCTACCCAGCCCTTATAACACCTTTTTTTTAAGAATTATATACATCTATGTGCTATTGCAGTACTCCTTCTAGTTAGCAAATTTATCACAGTAAAATAATTCAGAGCTATACCTACACATCACAATAATTGCATTTAATTGATCGTAGACTAACCCTATGAACATATTCTGAGAGCCCAAATTTCCTGGAGTTTAAGGAGTCGTATTGGTAGGAGCAGCAAAAAGAGAGCAGCACCTGACACTGTGGAGCCATTTCTGGTGCATGAGTGTCTTCCATGAAAGAGGCTGAAAGCAGTGGTGAAGAGCAAGGCCTAGTGTTGCCTTTGTGTGCACAGTGCCACATGAGATGTCATCAACGTGCAGTTAAAAGATTGAGAGAAAGAAGGCTCCTAAGATCTGTTATCTCTGATTAAAATGACCAGGGAATTGCCTTAAACTGAAGAAAATATTATCAGGGTCTTTCAGATGTAGCACATTTATTCACACTTGGACGATGTCGTTACCTCCCACTTTTCCATGTATTTCAGGCTTCAAGCCATGGTAACTGGGGTTCTTGGGGACCTTGGGGACAGTGCTCTCGTACCTGTGGTGGAGGAGTTCAGTTCGCTTATCGTCACTGCAATAACCCAGCCCCTAGAAACAATGGTCGCTACTGCACCGGCAAGAGAGCCATCTACCGCTCTTGCAACGTCACACCCTGCCCAGCAAATGGTAAGTGCCCTCGTGCCAAAATGCCTTTGTGCACCAGCCTCTGTCTTCATAGATAGTAAAGACTGAACATCTACTCTGAAAGGAGACAACAAAGAACCATTGGAGTTCCTCCAAAATGTATTTACCAAGGCAAGACATTCACCATTAATACAATACTGTAATTCTTCCTCCATCCCCACAGAGAAAGACAATTGAATGAAAAGAAATTTCAGTCCTGGAAAATGAAGCATAATGCAAACTTTAGTCCTTTATTTCTTATTACGTTGTGGGAAGATTTCCAAGCTAAGACAGTTGAAGGATTCAAAGGCCAGTTCTAACTAAAGAGGTGAAGTGACATAACCTAAAAATTATGTAAAAAAGAAATCGGAATAGTAGACAGGCATAATGATATTTGCAGCATGGTCTGAAATAGTCACTAATGATGTAAATAATTCTACAGCTAAATCTTTTCGACAAGAGCAGTGTGAAGCAAGGAATGGCTATCAGTCTGATGCAAAAGGTGTCAAGACATTTGTTGAATGGGTCCCCAAGTACGCTGGAGTACTTCCCGGAGACGTTTGCAAGCTCACCTGCCGAGCCAAAGGAACTGGTTATTATGTGGTATTTTCTCAGAAGGTAATGACGTCTCCAGTCATGATTTCATGCTCCAGTTTAGAAATGTCCCATATCTTCAAAATCTTTCCCTACAACAAGGGAAGAGAAGTTAATCATATGATTCAGTGATTTAACTCTGTGATTAAATATAATTATTTGATCCACTTGTTATTCATTGGGGCCAGAACTGGCCTCTAAAATTAGGTAAGTTTTTCCACATCTCATTTATGTAGATTCAGTAAAAATGTGGGCCTCTTTGTGTGCTCTGCACTAGTTTTTTTTCAGCAGTGGATAAATGGCTTTCTTCCTGGAGAGTCATCTATCATTCTGGGGGGGTCTGAAAAAGAAAGAGTAGTATGAGTAAAAGGATATGATTTAGCCTAATTTATGTTAAGGCAGTCCAGAGTAACTTGTACAAAGCCAATTAATATAGAATAATTAGCTAGTTAGTATAGATGTGACTTGTGGTCTGTTTGTTACATCACATGCAATTTGAACTGAAATGTCTCCCACTCTTACACTTGCAGTTTTCTGTTTCTAAATGTTGTGAAGGTAACATTTAGCTATAGATAGCTCAAATGCAAGGCTATCTACAAGTACTGGTACTATTATTAAGCTGTGAGATCATCATTAAAGCCAGGGTCATTTCAGTGTTTTACGGTGGAGTTATCTATTACTGTTTTCAGCCCTTTGCTAAATTTCATCTGCTTTTTTGCTCACAATGTTAGAGAAACTCTGTCTGGTCTGTCAGTGTTGGCACTCTGTTCTGAGTAGGTGACATAAATAAGTAAGAGGGTTTTGCCAGTCAGATTCACAAAAGCAAATGTTTTTGATAGCAGTTTTGATTAACAGTCATTTGATTGCCAGGTAACTGATGGCACTGAATGTCGACCGTACAGTAATTCAGTCTGTGTCCGGGGGAAATGCATTCGAACTGGTTGCGACGGCATCATAGGTTCAAAACTCCAATATGATAAATGTGGGATGTGTGGAGGAGACAATTCCAGCTGCACAAAAGTCATGGGAACCTTTACCAAAAGGAGGTATTGATCCTGAGTAAATGTATCTTGTTGTGCAGATAGTAACTCTGCTACATGCTTGCTTGCTTTCTGTCTCTAAATACAATTTACTTTCATATGAATGTTGAGCATAAAAGTACATTGCCTGTGGTTTTTTGCACTTTCTAGATGTTTACAGCTGTCCTCTTAACATTACCCTGAAACTGGCAAATAATCAACTGCAAAACTCTGTACCCAGTTATTTCTGACACAAAGTGCCAGGGATGCAGGTGAACACCCCATTAATAGGAATCTACCTAGAATAAAGCAGAGCATCTTGTGCTGCTTGCTAATCTGGCTGCATCAGATGTGTTGTGGTTTCTAGAGAGAGAGATTAAAGGGAAGAGAGGAGTGAATCAGAAAGTTGTTTGGGTCGGAATAATCCAGATATCTCTGCAACTGCATTACCCAGGTGATGCTGTGTTAGCAAGTTACACACTGAGAACATGTTTCATGCCATCTAAATTTGAATGACAGGGGGGACATCCAGTGGCATGTAATCCTTGTGTAGTTAGTGAAGAGAAGCATTGGAGCACATTTGTATAAGTCTTCCTTCATAGCTCAGAGGGATTATACTATAAAAACACCTTTTCTCTGTTGAGTATATGTGGAGCTTAAGTGACTAGGTGAGGTATCAGAAGTAGACATAGGCTTAAGAATGGAATTTGCTGTATCCCTCCATGTCCTTTGGCATAATATTGATCTCCAGATGGAATTTTTTTTAAGTCAAAGTATAGCAGTTATCTAAGCCATTTTTCTGTCAGTTAGCCTTTAAGTATAATAAAACATTACAAGTGAAATAAAAGGAACCGCCTTCATGGTTTTCCCTGACCACAGTGAGGGCCGCAGTGAGTTTTGTACTAAGATACCAATGTCAAGTACATCTGCTTTCTGTCTGAACTCTTGTTTGCCTCTGTCTTCGAATCTTAAGAATCATGGAAAAATGAGGATTTTTTTATTATCATTTATATAAATTCTAAGCTCTCAGAGGACCTCTGTAGTGATCTACTCTTAGAAGCCTTGAGTTGACAACTTCTGCTCTGTATCTGTGACTGCATTAGTATTCCATCTTTTAAAATGTTTGTAAACTTGATTTTGTTTTATAGCTTCCAAGTTCTTACATAGCACATTGAAACTACCATAAGTTGAAATCTGACTCCCTGAAATGAGCTTTTCTTTCTGTACATTTCAGCATACTGATTAAGAGCAGTCAAAAATTACTTCGAGAGTGAATTTGTTCTAAAAATAAACATCACTAATCTTCCTGGTAAACCAATATTTACTCACCTAAGGATGCCAAAATACCTCTGTCAAAACGAATGACTTTCCATCAAAATTAGTAATTACATAAACCAAACCTTTTCCAATTTGTGAATGTTGAAAAAGTTTGGGATGTCTAAATGAAGACAGTTTGAAATACACTTCATATGATTCCGGAATGATCCTTCTGCTGGAAGCCGGGTTCTGGCAAAATTGTTAAAGGGACTTCACAAATTTCAGTGAGGCCAGATTTGTAGCATAGATATAGTTGGAAATGTAGAGATTCTACTATAATTATTTTTATGAAGTTACTGTCTCACTCCTCAAATCATGCCTTTAACTGAAATGAGACTGGTCAGAGAGTAAAATACTAATTCATCCTCAATGCATTTCCCATTTAGAAAGTAATAATCAACAAGTATATTCTAATTTGATTTTGATTAAATTATGAAATGATGAGGATTTATTTTTTACTGGAAATACAAATGTTTTAAAATAATTCCCTCATGAAAGTAATTGACTTTAAAATAAAATCCCCATTTAATAATAGGGAAATCTTAATTGTCTGTAAACTGTTTTTACATAGGAAATGACAGTGGCTGTAGTAAAATTATCTTTTCTCCATTGTAAAGTAGCAGGTTCTGCAATGCTGTCCATTGTAAACCAAACTGTAGCAACCTATACATTAAATGTACCAGGGGAAACTAGTATTTCCCACTGCCAAGAATTCCCATAACAGCATTTTTTTTTTCTTCTGAAGCAGTCAAAACATTAAGGGAAAAAAAAAAACAAACAAACAACCAAAAACCAAACTTGCTTCCTAAGAATTTTTTTTAAAAGGCTGTAAAACTAAATTGTCAAAAGTTGGGAAAGAAGAGAATTAAGGCTGCATGTGCTTTGTGCACATGGAGTGTTACAGTTCTCTGTGCAGATGACTTGAATTCTCTTCCATTGCTTTTCGGTTTTGAACAAATGATTTTGTAACTTTAATAAACATGTTTTAACAGAGTTATTTTGGCAACTGTTATGTAAAACTATTTGTGTGGTGCTGTAGAGCACAGTCTCCCCCAGCCTGTTTTTCACACCATATTCCTTCAGCTTGATAGAGGTGCTAAATCAATAGAGGTTTCATCGTTGTCCCACACTGCTGGAAATAGCAGAAGGATAGCACAAGCATTTAATCTGTTATCTGTGCAGTCTCTACTTATGCAGACGAAAAACCTGCAAAATTAGCAGTCTGTTCTTTAAACAATCCCAAAGGAGATCCCTTCAATTTTATATCTTTTTAGCGCATTTTCTCATTCCTTTTTTGTCTAGAAGTTCCTGCAGTAAACTTTTCAGATACAAGATACTTGCAGAATGATTTGGTCTCAGGTTCAGAAATGAAAAGGCCTTCAAAGTCCAGCTGGTAGCATATAGCTATGTATAGCCTTTAGATTTTTTTCTGTATATGAGTATAGTTAAATAACATACTAGAGATAGTGATAAGTTGCAGCACAGTTGCACGTTTTGAATGTATGTCACTTTTGGCAGAAGAGTTAAATATCTTTTTCTAAATCTGAATTAAGATACTTCATAAGTAGCAACAGAGAGAACTCTGTGATCATGCAAATAAAACATTTGCATTCACCTCATATTAGACTCTTGACAATTGATCTTCGGCTTTATGAATTTCAAAATAAACAAATTTTTTCTCAGTGATCAAGATTATTTTGAATGCTCCCAAGGTACCTCTACCCAGCTGTTACTGTGCTCATGCGTTCCTTAATCATCATTATAGCAAAACCAGCAAGAAACAGCTGTAACCAATACATATCTCATTATCTTTTCCTTGGCAGGCAAAGCGTGCATCATATTTCATATCTCCCACCCTCTGTTGAAATATATAAGCTGTTATTTTTCATTCCTCTTGTATCTGACTCATATAAATTGTTACCATAGTTAAAGATTAACCAATTTGAAATAAGTGCAGTAGAAATTTCTTAAAGAGCATAAAGCACATTACAATAGACAAACAATGGAACCTGTTTAAATTAATCTCAGGTGAGCCTTGATCCAGATGGGTTCAGGGCCTGAACTAAAGCAAAGCAACATGTGTCATGCCAGCGACTTCATTAGGCGTTGCAGTAAGAGTAGACACTTATTTTATGTTAGCTATTGAATACTCTGTTGGTTTTTTCCTTCATTCAGCAAGGGCTACACAGATGTAGTGAAAATTCCAGAAGGGGCAACCCACATCAAAGTTCGTCAGTTCAAGACTAAGGACCAGAGCAGGTTCACTGCCTACCTGGCCCTGAAGAAGAGAAACGGTGAGTACCTTATCAATGGAAAATACATGATCTCCACTTCAGAAACGATCATTGACATCAACGGGACTGTTATGAACTACAGCGGCTGGAGTCACAAAGATGATTTCTTGCATGCAATGGGACACTCTGCCACAAAAGAGGTTCTTATTGTGCAGATACTTGCAACTGATCCAACTCAACCAGTGGATGTCCGCTATAGTTTCTTCGTGCCAAAGAAGCAAGGGCAAATGACTAACTCTGTCACCAGTAGTGGCAGCAGCAGCAGCAGTAAAATAACTTCAGAGCTGATGCAACCCCGCTGGGTTACGGGGCCATGGCTTTCTTGTTCTCGAACATGCGACACAGGATGGCACACCAGGACTGTCCAGTGCAAAGACGGGCATGGAAAATTAGCTAAGGGATGTCTTCTCTCTCAGAGACCATCAGCATTTAAACAGTGCTTGTTGAAAAAATGTTAACCTGTGGTTGTAATCTTCTTTAAAAGAGGTTTTATTAAGCCATTGTTGACATACTGCTATTAGATCTGCCCAGACAGAGAGAAGCAAAGGCTTCAATGTACTTACAGTCTCAAATTATGGGCAGAATCTGCCTATCTGGACCAAATGAAGATGTGCACTGCTTTAAATAATAGTAGGGTGATCTTAATGTGTCAAAAAACTAAGCATTAAAGTTGTTATAAGCCCTCTGTGTCTGCAAAAATATAAAATAAAATAATGCAAAAGAAGAACTAGTGAATGGAGGATCCTGGGATATTTGAAGGTTACAGAATCATCTCCCCTCTTTCACCTACCTCTAATACAGTATGTCCTTAGAAAATGTCACATGCACACATGATACCACAGTAGCTTATTTTATACTATTTTGTAAATATCTTTCATTTGGTATGTCACTTTATATCACTTGGTTCTATTAAAAAAAAATCAAAAGAAACTACATAAGCAAAGTGATTGACCAAAGTATATCTGCAGTCCTTGTGGACTTGGTTCACTCTTCAGAAAGGGCTGTGGATGTTTTACTGGAAAATGAAAAGCTTGCTGCTGATTTTAAAAGTAGTACTTTTTGGTTTTGACAAAAGGAAACATTTTCATGCTAGAAATTTTCGGACAGCAGATCATTATTCTATGACAAATACCATCAAAAAATTCTCAGGAGTATTGCAGCAGCTTGCAGAGCAGGGATCCCCCCTTGTACATTGCTCAAATGACATCACCATCAGCGACTCCTCACCTTATGTATGTCAGACACACAAAGGAGGATTTGGCTGCTAGGAAGAATTTGTGTACACTTTGTAAACCTTCTGCTAGTTCCAGCTTTGTCGCAGCTTGGGGTCTTTGTTGTCAAGGAATAGCTGCTAGCTGCTTCTTTCCATCAAACAAAGGCATACTGTATTTTGTAGAAATTAGTTAGAGTACCAAAAATGACAAGTAAGATAATCAAGTGTCTTCTAACTCAGATATTCTGAGTCTGTGTTCAGCTGCTTTCTCTGTTATTTTCTCTATGGCTTCCACATTGAACTTAACAATGTGTCATGTACTTACATCTTCTGAGAGGCTATAAATGTCAAAAAAACACAGCAAGCAGTTAATATTTTATCACTGTTTTGTCCATCATGTGTAACTCTGGTATTCATCTTACCAGCGGAAGTTTGTAACTGTTTGTCTTTTTGGATTGTTTTTATGTGTGTTTTGGAGTTTTTTTAATGCTATAGAAGGCATTCATGTTTTGTATATCTACCGCGTGTGGGAAGACAAGGGGTCACTAGGAAGTCAAACCACATCAGGATGTGGAGGACTTTCCCAGTATCAATAAGACTGTTTCCACAGTACAGGCAGTAGCTGGCAATAGTTTTCACTGGCAGCGACTTCTGAAGCCCATTATTTTCTGGTATAAGTTCTGTGACTGAGGATGGGCATTTCACCTTATGCAGGTAACAACAGGTGGAGGCCTGACAGCAACCCTGTGTAAAATTGCTTCCTTTTATATCAGCAGGCTTTGAATTAAGCCCTGGTATAACAGGTACTGAAAGAAATTGTTACAATATGCTGATGAAAATAGAATCCCATCTGTCTTCTATTCCCTTGTTCATCCACTCAGGAGAGTATGAGGCTGCAGGAGGATTTTCATACAAGCCTCACAGCTGTAGTCAGTGGTACTTGAGCACTGAAATATCCCAGGCTTTTCTGAAAATCCCAATCACTAAATCAGTAGAGAAAACTTGTTGGTGTGTGTAGCAAGAAGGGCAGGTCTCGCTCCAGGCTGACACAAACATGTTTTTGCAACTGTGGCATGCTTGTGTGAACTCTTAGAAAGCATGTGATGATTTCAAAACAGCATAGAATTGCTACATCTGCAAGTATGAAACCTGGAGAAGTATCTATTTTTGTACCCTGTTCGAAATAAACAGTAATCTGTCAAAATGAACTGCAAACAAATGTTACTAGTCATCTTCAGCTTTCAAAAATGGTGTGGTTGTCTCCTTAGGAGCATTCCAGTGCAAAATTGTGGATCTTGAGGAGAATTCCCCACCTAATCTCTGATCCCACCCTAGGGACTGAGATCAAGGCTCTGAATATTTGCAGACTAATGGAAAGTTAAGATTTATGCCTTCTCTACCTATTAAGATAAGATCACTTTAAAACATCTTATTTTCCCTTCAAATAATCTAATTTTTATCCTTATATATTTATTACACATGTTCTAGAACCTCTCAAAATTAAGTTCATAACAAATAGAAACCAATGTGAGAGGAAAAATACGGAGACTTAATGTGCCTCAGCATAGATGTAACATTTGTCTTGGCATGCAGCTGCTGTATTAAATGACATTTGTTTTTCCTGTGTTTTACAGTAATAGGGACAGAATGTGCAAGTATTTGTGTTTGCATCATGGTGATAATTTATTATATATTCAACAGGATGAGTAAATCTTCTGGATACTATTCAGACTCCAGAAGAGTAATACCATACACGGGTATAAATTTAAAACTTTCTTACATCAAGAGTATCTTTTTCATAGAAAGAGATTATTTATAGAAAATAAGTAAGTACGAGAACAAACCACTGTAGTATTTTTTCCCTTTTCACTAGCGTAGTAATGAAGCAAATTAACATGCGAAAAGAAGCAGTTTATATGGTGGGAGGAAAAAGGGGGCAGACCAAGGGAGCAACCTTGGAAGTGTAGATAAACTAGGTCAGCCTGCACTAGTTAACACTTGCTTTTTAGCTGTTCTTTGTAATCAGACTCCCATTACAGACCTTGCTTTTGTCAGCCATAGTTATTTTGTGTAGCTGATGAATGAAAAGTTGGTGCAAGGTATGTGACTGTCATTTCAACTTCTGTTCTCAGCTGAATTCCTTGTATAAATTCCTTGACTCTGTTATGTCATTGGTTTACATTGCTACCGACTGTTGCCAAACAGGATACATAAAACACATCCAGGGGATAGAAACCCAGAGTATTGTTCTTTGCATAGAAAGCAGCAAACCCTCGTTAAATTCACTGCTGACTTTTGGGGGAACATCGCTGGTGCCCTTCGGTGGAGTTGGACCCCTAAGCATCAGTGTTTTTTAAAGCATCTGCTTCTCAGATAAGACATTTTCACTGGGAAAAAGCCTATCAGTTTTGGTTTGACGATATAAAAGGAACTAAATTTAGCTGCCCTCCTGTGGAAACAGTTTTATCACAACGGTGAGAGGGAATGAGGGAATAATCTTGTGGATTAATCAGTATTGTAAAAAAAAAAAAAAAAAGCAACACAGCACTGAAAAAAATAAAATAATTTATTGTTTTTACAACTGGTATGTGAAAAGATGTAATGAATTTATTTATTCTTATTTAACAAAAATACCAATTGTGCAAATTCTATATTTAAAATGTTTTGCTGTCATCTCTGTCTCTCTCTTTCTGTCTTATAATTTATGCTTCAAATTTACGTTGAAAGTATGCCTTGTGAGTTTACATAATGTATGGCACTGGTTATTTTTTATATGTTTTTATTTAGAAAGCTTTCTGCATGAAACAGGAGTATATGTGTATACATGTGTGCACACTGTATAGATGTATATTCTTTCTCTGCTACCATTTTTTTCTTAGAGAAGTTGTAGATTTTTAATATTGTGACACCTCATGCTCAAAGCTCCTTGTTACACTTCGCTGAACATCTCTCAACTAGCATGACATAAAGGTCCATAGACTAAATATGGCTCATAACAGCTCCTAAAGAACTCAGGCAACAGACCTGCTTCACACAGATGCGTGCAGTTCACACTGTGTGCCTCTGTGATTTCCCTCTGAAACTGGTAGGAGCCTTGCCCCTGGCTTCAGGGGGAGACAGTTTAGGATTCTAGGAACTGGAAATCCTCTGTATGTGAATGAAGCTTCTCTGAGTTGTCAGAGTGGCCAGTGAGTCTTCTCTCATGGAGCTTCTTAATGTTGAAGTGAAAATGCTACAGAGAAACTGTGTGCCACTTTAAAAATAGAGCTGAAACAATGCGTGATTTGGTTTATGAAGACTGAACCATTAAAAAAGCTAATTTTTCAGTCTTTCTACCATTTATATACATACATAAATATGCATATATGGATGTAGAAAGCCCAGTTTGGAAGGCTTCACAATGTTTTACTTCATTGTATTCTAGCTCTTTGCACCACACCAAGCAAAGCTGGCCACAAAAAAAACAGCAAAAGCACGTGTTCATAGTGTTGCCTGGAAAACAGCAGTCATCTGCTTCCACTTTTCATCTGGTACAACTACTGCTGAATTCAAGACAACTTGTATTGGGCCCAATCTAAGGGATAACCAAATGCAATATGGACAAACGGACAGGTTTTCTACCGTCAGTTTATTTAATAATACAAATGACTTCTGTAGCCACTTCACCCTGAGGGCAGTACTACAGACTGCAAATAATGTGTTTCAAACTGTTGAAAGTTACCTTACTTCTCCGTGCCCACATTCACAGAAGTTAAATTCCATCTCAGCCTCTCTGACCAGTGTTTGCCACCATCCATGCCCTCCCAAGGATCCAGAGCCAACCACAAGGTTTTAGATGAAATTGTGATGGCCAGTGGTGATAACTCCCTCACTGAAGACCCACTCCAAAATGCCAAGAAATTACTATAACCCTTGACTTTGATGACCTTTAGAGCAGGTTATAAACAGGATTTGCTAGGATGAAGCGTTAATAATTGTGAGGTTTCAGCAGTATGTTTGGGTGAGTGTGTTTCTCCTTGTGCGACTGAATGCCATGCTGTTCTTTGTCACTGAGGCAAGTGGAGCCTATGGCAAAAGACAAAATTAGATTAGTATTGTAAAGAGTGTGATTTTCAAAAAAAAGTGTTGCTGTTTTGTAGGGGTTTGTTCCTTTTTTTAATGGTTTTATAGAGTTGCCAGAGTGCATCACTGCATTTGTACTTGTCATTGGTTATATTTTCAAGAGGATTTTGTGCTGTGGGTATGCTGCTACTAGCTGGTATAGTAAAGCTAATTCAACATTCTTAAGTTTTGAAAAATGTTGCAAATGCAGATCTCTCTGGTTTATCACGTGTGCCAGTGATGACTCTTAAGAGAAATTGGCTCAGCTGGCACCACAAAATGTAGCTTTGGAGTTTAGATGATATTACTACAAATGCAAGTTTTCAGTGGTAGCATACAAAATTCAAAGGACCCCAAACATATTCCTACTCTTCCAGGTGAGTGGTTTAAGAAATTCTCTCCAGGCACACTGTACCAAACAGCTCGATACTGTCCCACTTCTTTGAAATAAGCAAGTATTTGGGTCTCCATTACTCCTACTCACAGGGTAAAATAGTTAGACCAGTTTTAGTTACACTTATGTAAATTCAGAGTAACTTCTTTACATCGTTTGGCTTTGCAGGAGCTGCTTAAGACTTAAACCACTTTAAGCGACAGCATAATTTGTCTTGTCATTTATAGGAACTGGTTTACACAATTTATCATATGAACTGTGAAATTTTCAGGTAGTTTATCATATGAAGTGTACTTATTGACAGTCAAGCATATATGCATTGTTAAAATCCCATTAGATATAAGAAATAATATGCTGAATTCAAGTAAGCTGAAGACAGCATAATACTCCAGTATAGCAATACATCCATTTAATTTCTATTGCCAGGTCATCTCCCCAACATCAGATAAAACAGAGCAAGAGAGGTATTGAGGGAAGACTAATGGTAAAGATTGGGAAGGGTGAAAACATTTTGTTTTGCTTATTCATGTGCTTCTTTATATGTTCTGTTGGTGTCAGCATATTCTGGAAACTGTGACTTTGTGCATTACAGATAACTTGGCTGAAATACCAGTACCCTTTGAAAAACCAAGATGTGTCACAAAACTCTCCTTCATCCTAGTACGTATCACATCAAGGAGAGTTAACATTTTCAGAGTGCTACTATGTCAACCAGTTTACACAATAAATAATATGAGAAATATAAATCCATTTGAACTGAATTGTACAAGGTCTACACTGTACTAGGACACATTGAAGGCCAATATTTCATTTTGTAAACTATTACATATGTATAATTTACCAATTGTAATCTTAAAACATTTGATTCTGTGATTTCAGTAAAAGTAATAAATATAAACTGTATTATAGGTCCAAAATACTTGTTCTGTATGATATATTTGTGGGCTACTGTTGGCCATTTGTGCCCAACTAGAGAAGACAAGCAAAAAGAGATTCATCTGAGACCACTTGGTTGTGGTGGGGTGGAGCTCTGTCAAGGTGTTTTTCTGAGTTAGGAAACAAAATGGAAAATGCAACAAGCAGCATTCACTGCCCCTCCAGAGCCTTAGTACAAAGCTCTCATTTGCTGCAATTCAGAAAGATGGTATATACCAGTGATCTTCTCAGCCTCCCCAAACACCGTGTGAAATCCATGGGGTCCGTCCAAAAGCAATGTCCTGCAGAAGTAGTGGGTTAGATGTTCAGAATGAGATAAATAATTAGCCCTATAAAGCAATCTAAGAGTAGTAAAATGGGCAATGGCAGAGTTCAGTGTGTGCAGAAGTGACAGAGCAGCGTATCTGTCAAAGGGAAGACAACAGCAGTAACCAGGGGATTTGGCTGGTGAGACAGTTGTACACACGCTGCAGCTGAAATGCGGCTCTTCAGATGTGTTATCACCAAGATTTACTATTCTAATAGAACAGTATTATTATGCATTATATTCAGTTTTCATGCTGATGTCTTGCTTATGCTTTCTAATTCCCTAACACGAAGTTGAAATTTCTCTTGTTCCTGAAAATGGCGCTCACTTTCCAAAAGTGAAAGCAAACGCATCCTAAGTCTTGCCCCACATGCCTGTCTATTGATAGATGGCATTTTTATGAGCTTTGTGTTTTTTCCTTTTATTGATGTGATTTTTTTTCTTTATTTTGTTTTACAGATTGTAAACTGAACTCATTTACTGAAACAATCTGTCAAGGTTTAGGGTCAGGGCCGTCCACATGACCTATAACAGATGATCTCTGTTAAACCCCCTTCGTCCCCAAAGGGGAAGAGAAAGGGAATAAGGGAGAGAGACTTAGTGATTGGAAGAGGAAACTAGAACAGCCTTAATGAAAATAATAAAATGGAATATATAGAAATATATACAAAACCAGTATCAAACCCAACCTCCCCCCCCACCCCAGGTGGCAGTTACATCACCATCATCACTGATGCTCTGAAGCAGGTACTGGGCATGTCCCAGTCTAGACTCAGCAGCAGATAAGAACTGGATTCAGGAAAACATGGATCAGGATTGAAGGCAGAACAGACAGAACTGTCTTCAGATGCCAGCCACTGGAAAAAAGAGCCTGACTCATCATCCCTCAGCTTCATACCAAATATGATGTTTATGGGATGGAATCCCTTGTTGCCCAGTTTGGGGCCACCTGTCCTCTCCACTCCTCCCTGCAGGTGTGGCCTTTTACCTTCTGCACACACACACACACTGCATTACACAAGATCCATCGGTGACACCAAATCCTTGGTAGTAACTCTATCCATTAAGCATTGTAACTGCCAGCAGCAGACACTGTGAAAACAGGCTGCTAACTTCAGACAGTGCAGGCAGTTAGAAGAGACTTGAGCTGAAAAGTAAAATCACTGAACAGAATTGTTCTGTTCTAACTCAAACCAGGACAAATTTATACATGCCTAGGAATAACTTTTTTTTCCCTAGTCTGTTCAAATAATGACAGTGAAGCTTTACAGAGCTGCCAGTACCTATAAAGAGGCCCAAGGTCTTCAGAAAAAATTGTCTAACACTACATGTAAACCTGCTTGAAGCACATTGCAAGATAGCTGTCCCACTTGTGCTTGGTACAGTATATGTCTGTATATATAGGCACACTATTACATATTTGTAATATTATGACTACATAGTCTATAGATTTATAAAGATCATAGAATTATAAAATCACAGAATCATCTATGTTGGAAAAGAGCTTCAAGATCATTGAGTCCAACCAATAACCCTATTGTAAATGTCATGCAAACTGTGCCACAACTTTGCCCTCTAGTTTTAGATACTTTTTGTCTCTTTGAGAACTCCAGAAGTGTTACCACCTGAGAGGTGTTTCAGTACCTCCTCTCTAACTTTGTCTGCATAGAAAGCTGTAGTGTCGCTGAGTCATTACGGCAGATCCTATCTTTCAAAAATTCCATTTTTATTTCCCATTTTAGAGTTTGCAATAGTTCAGAGAAAGCCATTATTGGGAATGGAAACCCATGCATATACAAATCAAATAGAGCAGCAACAGCAGTATAGACTTTCTCAAATGTCCAGCGCTGTCATAATCCCATTACTGTGCAGGGACTGTTCTGTGTCAGGAAGATGAACTCATTCTCTCTTAATGTATTTTCCATCTCTTCATAATGTGACATTTCACCTCTTCAGAAACTATACATTATTACATGTGAAGATGGAGACTTCTGTTCCCAAGATTCTGAACTTGTAGACCCAAATCTCATTTTTAGGTGGGGATGCAAGAAGGATTTGATCCAATTTCAGTCCTCTGGCCAAACTGATTTTTTGTTTTGTTTTATTTTGGGGTTTTTTTTAAACAAAACAAAACAAAAAAAAGTTTTGGAAACCTCAAAATACATCTGATAATTAAACTAGAAAATGTTCAAGTATTTCCACATTGTTTACACCGTTACCTCACTCCCCTTATGCTGTGCCCTGCAAAATTCAAAGTAATAAATTTATCATACTTAGACCACTCAGCATTCTAAGCTGACCTAAGGATGAGGTTGAAGAGTAAACGCGTGGGAAAAATAACTTTAAAAAAGCCAAAGAAAAAATATTATTTTCCATGCTTGGAGGGACAAGGCCGCAATCTCTTTGCTTTCCCTTGATTATTCTGGGAAAAGTATGTCTAAGTGAAAACACACAGACATTTCCTCAAGCAGCTGCTCAAGAAAGCTTTGTTGTAGCAATCATGTGGAACCTAAGGGTGAGCTTACTAAACAGCCATTGCCACCGTAGTCTCACTGCTCCAAGTGTTACTGAATAAAAACAGAGAGACAGGATAGTTGGATGAACTTCTGGAGAATGCACATGCAATTAGGTATGGGAGTGTGAGGGGTCCCTCAGAAGGCATAAGTGTTGCATCCAGTAATCTTTCTTAGCTTTAAAGTATTTGCTGCAGGAAGCTCTTCAGTATGTATTTTTGCCTATCTGTAATTTCATTCACTGATGTGTCTTTATGTTATTTCTTCCACCTATTCCTCTGTCACAGCGTGACTTAAAGTGATCTAAAGGAACTGAAAACGTAGAATTAAAGCCAAACTCTGTCACACATCTCTGACTGCTTAAGCCTGAGTGAGTTCTGCTAAAGAGACTCACATTAGTAGCAACACTTTCCTAGTAAATCTGTACTACTGACAGATGGATGCTAAAGGAACAGCATCCCCTGCCCTTGCAATTGCCAGTAGAAGAGGAGGGCAGGGGCATGAGCCTAGCAGTGGTGCTCAAGAGCTCTGATGACATCAACTCTCGGACTCTTTGGAGGGCAGAAGCCAGCTGAACTTTCAGATCCTGCCTAAGTGCAAGGACATGCCTATCACTAAGTCATCTGAATGCTTCACACAGGTGTGCTTCAGAAATTAGTTCTTTTTATAGCATTAAATCTACTAGCCACCTTCCCCCCCCCACCCCCTCCCCATTTATGGTGTTCTTTTGAGAGTGCAATCAAAATGGATTTTACGTCTGTTGCCCTGGAGGCACTGAGGCACTCTTTTTAAGCTTTTTAAATTGCTGATGGGAGCTGAATGTCCTCATGCCCATTAATATTTCTGCTTATCTGATGTAATGATTGAAGGCCATATGTCCTGGTGAGGTTTGCAGATGTAGATTCTGCCCTAGACAAGCCGGTAACTGAAGAAGGGCCATATGCACATGTTCGTGCACATGTTCATGCACATCCTTGCTAAAAAAAAATGTGCAAATTGCCTTCAACTGGCAATCTAGCAGAGGCCCATTGGAAATCAACCCCATGCAGCCATAAAGCTGTGAAGGTACCATAGGGAAACATCTGCTCAGTAACCAGGAAGGCACTGGCGCAGTGAATAAACCTACAGTCCCGTAGTGCCTGAGAGCATCAGGTAACTCACATCTTGAAATAGTTGGAAGCTGGCAGGAGGCCACCAAGGCAATTGCTCAGATGGCAGCTACCCAACAGGCTGGCAAACAAGCTTAGTTACCTAGTAAAGGTGCTCGGTAACTATAGGGTAACGAAAATTATACTGGAAACTTTCAGAGCACTTTAAAGTGGTCAATTTTGGACAGGGCCCTGCCCACTGGAAGTGGTCCTTTGCTGAAGGCCTTGCTGTACTAGGGCTGGTTTTGTCCAGAAAAAACAGTGTTAGATGCACTCTGTGTGGGCTGGGAGGAATGTTTTCACACTGATATTTATGTGGCATGCTAAGATCTGACAGCCGTCCAGAGGGGTTTCAGCCAATATTTCATTTTAAATATATGCTGCACACAACTGAATAAAAGCACGTGAAATGGCATTGCTTCTGAGGGGTAAACCACATGGCAGAGCAGCCGCAGATAGTGGAGACAGACTCCGTATGGTAAACTGGCGTCTACAGAGATATAGGTTCTTTCGACAGGAATTTGAGCTATGAAAGGATTTAAGGGGAAATTACCAACCAGTCTGGCATTCAAATGCCAAAATACACAGTCAGGCTTTTGGCTATACAGGCATGTTGTAATGCTCTGCAGCTTCACTTCAAAGGGAGGAAGAAGGGAAGTTGCAGGACTTCTCTGTGTAAACCTCAGCCTCTTCATGTATACAGGAAATCACCATCAAAACACTAGCCCTTCAGTGGGTTAAAATGAAATGGTAAATTGAACTATTGTATATGAAGAACTTGTCCTCCGGAGGAGATGAGAAAGAACCAAAGATTGGGTTTTTTCCCTCTCCATCAGAATAATTTTTGGGGGGGATGAGTTCATTATGTTTTTTTTCCCCAGAATAGTTTCTTAAGGCAAGGCAGAGACAGAGCCAGAACCTAAGACAAGTCATGAGGTTACTGTGGAATAATTTTGCCTGAAGAAGGTCTGTGCCTGCCTCAGCCTGCTGAAGTCCTTTCCAGTACAGCTTCAGTCTGTTTCAGGAAAACAGCACCTGTTTCCCAGAGCCTGCACCTTCTACCCCAGGAGCCATTTCCTTTGGCCACATTCACAATGTTTATTTAAATCATTACCTGGTTTGTTTTCTGAGTTAGTCAGGTTTCTAGAAATACAAAAGAAGAATGTCAAAGACAGTAGATTAAGAAAAAAAAAATGGCAAAAAAATGAGGAGACATACTTGCCTCTCATTTACAACTACAAAAGAAAAAAGAGCCGAAAAAGCTACAGGAAGGCACAGTATCTCATCTATCTTGAATCTGAATGCAAGCCATAACCGGGCAGCATTCAAAAACTTTGGAAAACTGGGTGAGTTAACTTGTATCTTGGAGAAATTCATATAACTGGGTAAATTTTTAAAATATAAAGCAGAGCAGCTAAAATAAGAGTATGGAAGAGTGATAGAGGAAAAAATGCTTTTACTTTTCAGTTAGATACAGTGAAGGAAAAGGGGTAACTAACAAGGTAGCTCAGACAGTTTAGGATAATATCAAACAAGATTAAATTTACCAGATAAACGTAAGGAATAAAAATCTTTAATTCTACAAGGATTTCTAATAAAAGTTGTAGCTGAAGACTTCATAGTCAAATTGTTCCTGAGAATATGGATATTGTCACTAAAAAACCTAAAAATTGCAGACTACATGGGTACATCATTTATCATATGGGCACTAGAAGAGGTTGCCCAGAGAGACTGTGAAAGTCTCATTATTGTAAGTGTTCAAGGGCAGGCTGGATGGGGTTTTGAGCAACCTGGTCTAGTGGAAGGTATCCCTGACCATGGCAGAGGGATTGTAACTAGGCGATATTTAAGGTCCCTTCCAACCCAAACCATTCTACAAATCTATGATTTTAAGCCTGTTAAAGCTTGAAATAGTCTTTGTTGACTTATTTCATTAGATATGACGGGAGGTTCTTACTCTTGCATGAAAGCAACTGTAGCTGTAATATACATTACAATTCACAGAGGGGTGGGACTGGATCAGTCATTGTTAATGTACATCCTAAGGTAGCACTTGCTTTTAAAGCAAAGGGTTAATAAGTAGACTAGGAGGTTTCTTCAGTACAGATGCCCAGGCCAGTATGATGCACCAGAGGAAACACTCCTCACAGGAAAGAGACTTAGACTTAAGTGTGATTAACAAATACCCAAGGGTTATTGGTGGTGTTACACAAGAGAAAACTGCTGGTTGAACAAAACAAGAATGTGAGAGCAGTTCTTCTCTCCGTGGGACCAAAATAAGGGGCCCAGCTGCAGGTGCACCATGACCATGGGCTGGAAAGCTTCATTGAGGGACAGTCTCATAGGTGCTGACCCCAGAAATTTGTGAGAATGAAGGGATAAAGCCTACCTGGGAGACAGTGTTTAAGCAGTCCAATTCACCAGACTACTTGAGTAGAAGTCCCACGAGTAAATGAGTATCTTGGTAATTTGCGACACAGCTCAAAGTACTGCAGGAAAGTAGCTAGAGAACCACAAAAACCACGTTAGTATTCATATGGCAATAGAAAGAGGTTATTTTAGCAGTGTGAAATGTTTTCTGATTCCAACAGCACACACAAAAAAAAGTGTGAAAGCAATTTGCCAGTGACAATAATGTGTGGTGTAATGTTGAGGATGAAAAGCCTTCATCTGGGTTTGACCCAGTATAAACCAACCCTGGGTCTACTCCAGTAATATTCAGTGCTAACCAACTATATTTGGGATTTTTATCTGAGTAACATCTGATGATTGAATAGAGATAAATATTAAATTATGTCTACACTTAAGTCAGAGTCCTTAGTGTTGACTTAGAAAGTAGCTCATCTTTACGAATCATTTCAGTGAATTTGTAAATCCCGTCTTTAAAGTTTTTGAAAAACATACATTATTATTATTTTAGTCTGCTATTTAACACCATACTGCGATTCTAGCCAAGCCCTGAAATCCCACGCAAGGCAGATTATGTTCAGTTTTCTGGCTGTCTACATATTTTCCTCCCCTATGTACCTTACAAGCCAATGCCTGGACATAGCCCTAAAAGCATATCCTTAGCATACACCCAAGGGACCACATTCAGTATCCTGTCACCCATCATAGGGAACTGATTGATTCTAACAGGATTGTTAATAAAAGCATAATTTCAAAAATGTCTCTTAAAAAGTCCTTTTTTTTTTTTTTTTAAATGGTATAGTAGTTATGGCAACTGCTTCCTGCCACCTCTGCTGCCAAAAGCCACAAGCCATCCATGAAAAAGAGCTTCTCCATCCAAGCACATTTTTCAGTGGACAGCAGCACTCCCTGGCTGGAGCACACTCTTCCCTTCCCTTTTGACAAACTGGAAGCCAAACAAAATCTGTAACAAATGTGAGCTGAGAGTGAGGTATTAAGTGAACTTCTTACAAATTACTTTGTATTTTAACACGTACATACAAGAAAAAAGAAAAAAAAGACTCTCTGGGAGGGGCAGGAGAAAAAGCCAGCCACCCCCCAGGGCTGTTCAGTGAAAGAAATGCATATTTGAGCTTCAAACTGTCTTAAAAGTCTTGGCATAATAGTGATTAAAATATTCGTCAGTTATTTCCCCTTCATTCTTAATTTTATTCTACCATAGAGGTCAGTGGCAGGATTTCTTAAGTCTAGTGCATTTCCTGCATGATGATCAAAGTTTGCTTTATGATTTTGAATTTATTAATTTGAAAACAAAATGTTCCAATTCTTTGCAAGTACCAAAACTCTGCTTCTTTGAGCAGGCCCTTCTAGTCTTGGCACAAAATAATTCTTAAATTTCCTGTTTGACAACACTGTAAAGCTTTTATAAAAGCTTTACAATTATTTCTATGGACCATATTTGTAAATATTACGTTCCCTCCCTAGGCATAATTTCAATGTGCAGTTATGTGGAGCTTGTATTTCCTTTGCCCTGTTGGCTGTGACCTTTTACCCACTCAGAAAATAATTAGTACATTTTCCAGCAGATAGTTGGATGATTTCATGCTCTCGTATTATGAGAAAACATTGTAACAGACTGCTTGAGCAAACAGTTTAATGTGCTGTTCTTTCAAGCCCCTGTAAAGCAAATGAATACAGATATACAAGAATGTAAAAGAAATTAATGAATCAAGAGTCACAGTAACAGTGCAATGAAGATCCCCTTATAAAGCAGAGATTCTCTTATAGACTGGATTTGGAAGTTTTATTAAAATGAAACACAACCATCATGATACAGCTCACTTTGAGATTTTTGGCTATGTGTGAGAAGTCTCAAGTTCCAGTACTAATTAGGCATTGCACAGATTGTCATCATTAATAATTTCCACAACACTAGCTTCAGTCTACAAGATATTTTGCAAATAAATTGCAGAAACATGGTGTAGACAGTGTGAGCACCCAAAAGCACATAACGTACACAATCCTGAAAGTACAAAAAATAGAGGGGAAGGAAAAGAGACACAAGTCTGATCCAAAATTGTGAGGCTGATATTACTGTGGTTTTGCTTCCAATCTCAGCAACGAGACCATATTGCCTACTATTCTGTATTAATGCAGTTTTCACTTATTAAAATCTGTTTTCACCCCATATAGTATCTACCTCACTTTGATTTTTGCCTTCTTAATGATTTTCACTGCCTCTGTGTAAGTGATATATTATATAGCTATGTAGGCATTTTGACTTCTTTAATTCTTTAATAATAAACAAAGAGAGCTATTGCAGTAAGACTTAAAAGTATTCAAAAATCCCTTCTCACTGGTGAGCTTAATGGCAGGAGTCATCAAGTGGCCCCCTCACACATGCTATTAGAGTGCAAGTGAGTTCTGTGGCTAATGGTGGAGATACATGAGCCCTCTCTGCAGGCTAGGTCCAAAAAAAAGCAAGGGTGTACACCAACAGGGGTGTCTGCTCCATGCTTTTGTCTTCAGTTCCCAAACTTGAGCCAGTGTACATTTCAGCAACAGGAGAATGAAAAGAAGTGAGAAGAAAAAGCAAAGCATATACATATGATTCCACAAAATAAAATGAAGTTTGCATCTCCAAGGACTCAGAGATGAAGTCATTGCTTGGATTTTTCTCCCAAACAAGTTATGCGGGGTTTATCCATAATTAAGATAGCAAAAAGAATGTGTCTCCATTCGAAGAATAATCCTAATCAAATCCTAATCCCCAAATTCCTCTTAACTCAGAAATTGAGCTGCAAGATTTCAGAATTTGCCTGTGCTTCCACAGATCAAAGGAGGTAGTAACACACTAAGAGGCACCAGAAGATACCCTTACCCCTGCTTCCCAGCTGAAGCAACTGGAAGACATGGAAGTCATAATCATGGCTTAAGTCACACAGGGAGCAGAAGCACAGCCAGAAATGTACCATGGTTTTCTAGGCTGCAGAGTAGTGATATAAACCAACTGTTCCTCTTTTAGCAGGATTTTTTACAGCCGCTTGCAATATCAGGTTGACATACTCCGATATTTTTTCATTCAAGTCCCCTCTTGCAGCTGCATTCACAGAAACATTTCCCCACTCTTGACAGAAGCCCAGGTGCTGCCTACAGCAATTCTTGAAACGCCTTTAATTAGTCAACTCAGGCTTCTTTGCTAATTGACAGAGAACAGTAGGCACCTGAAAGGCCCAAGACTTGTGACTTTTGCCATCAACCTTAAGATAAAATGCACAGTGCCACACAAGCTCTGGTTTCCCTCCATTGGTCTACATTGTTAAATGTGGAGAAGGTTTCCACCTTTGGCCAAACAAATCCACCCCCAGCCTCAGACTGCCCTACAAACTGCTTTATGCTACAGTGGCTGACTTCTGTGAAAGTTGGTCTATGAAGACAAACACTGCTGTCATAAATTATTCCGGTGGAACATTGTCTGCCAAGAGTGTATTACACTGTTCCTTGTACTAATTTTTTTAAGTCTAAAAATATAAAACTGTAGTAACTGTTTCATAGTCTTTCAAATAATTATTTAAAATTTTTTGATGCTGGGGAGGGATTTTCTCCCAGGGACTTTCAAATCTGCATCTGAAACAGTCTTTATAGGTGCCTCTTAGATAGAACAGAGAGAAAATGGGCACTTCACACATGCTATTCATTTCCCCTGCACTAGATGTCCATAATAGATTAGACGTATTGTACATTGCAAATGTGTTTTTCTTTCCAGTGACAAAGGGACTTAGCGTTCAGATACAGACAGTTACAGTGCAGATGTCTGAAGCTGAGTGAGATGAATCTCATTCCAGGTCTCAAAGGGCTGAACGTGCTTGGGAGCAGTATCCTGTTTCCAAAGTTTTCAAGTGAAAATTCAGTTCCAAATGGCTGTATTTCTTTCCAGAAATTGACTGGATGAAGGAGGTTTCTTCTACAGCAGTTTTTTTGACTGAGCTACCATTGTGAGAATTAGTAATGTTCCAGTTCAGACTCTCTCTCCCTATCATTACTCTCCCTTATGTCCTCCAGCTCTTAGTTCCTTGCAAAGTTCTCTTCAAGCTTGTCTAAGAAATTATACATCCTCTTTTGTATAGAAAATATCTGCAACGAATTCAAAGCCCCTCAGGATGTGAAAGTTACGCATATTGCAATGATCATCAGAAAAATACTTTGCTCCCCTTCCCCCACCCCAAATATATTACTGTGGAGTGATCTAGTTTTTATGCTAAGACTCATTTGCAGATTTTTTTACTAATACACGGTTGCTTAAAATCAAATTATGAAGACCTTGGAGAGGTACAAAAGTATTTGTTTCACTTAGTTTTGATATGCAGTACTGAAATTGTTACTACAGAACTTTTTTAAGTCAGTTATTGAATTCTGTATTAGTACTAGTTGTTGCAGCTCAGCATCCCTATTACACATCTAATACTGGTAAGCCTTTAGTTGCAACGAGATGTGTCAATGAGATCCAAACATAAGCATGAAATATATGTCGGCTTTGAATGCTATGTGCTGTGTAGAATCTCTCAGTGAGTAGATCTCGTTGCTGTGCTACAAGCACATCTTTTTGAGATATCAAAAAGAAAAAAAGAAGGAAAAAAAAGAAAAAAGAAACCTCTTCAAATATAATTTTTCACTCCCTTTTCTGAACTGATACAGATGATATAAATGCCTTTAATTTCATGAGTGCTTGACACTCCATATGCATTCATGTTGGTTGTAGCAATAAGAAAGGTAAAAGTGAGCAAAATACTAGACTCATTGAGGGAACAAGCTTTGGAGAAAGTGTTAAAAGAAGTTTTTGTATCCAGGCAGACATTGCACTTCTTGATTCCCACCACACGTCTCCTGGTTCCTGGGAAGTTTCTTTTATCCTTCAACTTTAGCTGTAGGTTTACAGACAACCACATTCAAAAGAGAAGCCTCATAATACAGAGGAATCAAACATTTGTGGAAGGCATCAGATCTCCCAAATGATTTCTGCTCTAAGCAAAGGTGTTGTTCTTTCATTTGTATTGTTTATTATTAACCTGTGGTATTTGATTAAAATCATGAAACTGAAGTCATAGTAAAAAATTACTCCTCCTGCACTTTTTGAGAACACATCTTTAGGGCTTATTATAAATTAGATCCCATTACTGAGTTTTCAAACGTTATAAATATAAAAAGGATTCTTTTTCCTCCTTCAACTATTACATCATAAAATAGAAGTAACTAGTAGAAACATGTCTTGTTCTTCCTGTTGCAGACAAGTAAGCTAATTTAAAAATAAAAATAATCATCCCTATTAAAAAAAGGTAGTGATAATAGGCAAACACTTCCCTTTGTTAACACTTGTCATTCCATGTAGCTCTGTGGACTCTGGTGGAAGGTGTCCACATTGCACCCACAGAAATAAAAGTACTTTCGGCTCATTAACCACAGATGTACAGCAATGGCATCAGTAGCTTCTAAAGAAACAAATATTTTGTCTACTGCCGAACTCCTAAGTAATTTTAACTCGTTTGCACAACTCACCAAATGCTACATCATCATGTTTACAAAACTACGAATGCTTTCATGTGGGTCTAGAAAAGTAATATCTACAGTACAGAGTTTACCTGCTTATATAAAGTGTTTGTCCTTGATTTTCCTGTTGGACTAACATAGAATTATCTAAGATGACTTCTACTTTTGCACGCAAAATTACAGAATTAAGCTGGTGAACTATATCTTTGAGTACTATCAACAATTTTTGCGCATGTGTGTATGTGTGTGTGACTTAAGGTTGTTTAGTGCCATCTTTTGGGTAGTCCTAATACTACAGAACAGCTTAATCAAATCAGGAGCACATTTGCCATCAAATCATGTAGCTAAGGAGATATGTGTTACTAGTTCTCTCAACTTATTTCTAGAGACCTTGGGAGTTTACATCTAGATTATATATCTCTGCAAGATTTTTCTAATGTGTATGAGCTCTCTAGAGAACAAATGGGCAGAGATGAAATGCTGGTTTCAAGCTGTTGTAGTGCGGGAGAGGGGGCACTATGCCACCATGGGACCAACGTGGAAGAATCAGTGAAACGAATGCAAGGAGGTACAACTGGTGACAGCAGGTGTAATTACGCCTTTAGAGGCAGACATGCTCGACAGCTGCTGGGGATGGAAAGTGTCTACAGCAATCTCATGACTGCTTTCAGTATTGAAGGGAAAATGGGTCAGAGGAGCCTCTTCCTCTTTGAAACAGGACAGACACTGCAGTTTCTACAAGCTCCTTTAGGACACTCCTATGGGGTGAGGGTATATGTTCACCCTTTTAAAATCAATCAGATTTCACCCTTTGCTTACATTGCTCAGTTCTTGATAATTGCAAATTACCTTAATAGGCAGCAGACATCTATGTTGCAGATCAAGTCTCCTGCGTTATTTTAAAATTATTTTTCAGGGATTCTTTGTAAAAAGTATGTGCCCTTAATTATGAGATTTCTGTCTTCTTACAGAATCAAAATCCTTCCAGCCCTCCCCACAGTTAAGTGAAGACTGTACACAACTGAGTGGCAGTAGTCAGATGACAAAGAAACTCAATGCGAGGATGAATTGCTAGGAGTGTTTCCATGCTGCATAAAGAAATCCCCCAGCCCTTTCTTAGCATACAAATCCCCAAATCCCCATCAGCAAAATATTTTCCTATTTAGAAACCCTGTTTTTTTCCAACTTTGGCCAATGTTCATGCTATTTTATAAGATAATTATTTGCGTATCCTGGTCACACCCTATATCACCGAATTTCTTTCTTCTGACTCCTAACACAAGACCAACAGTAAACTCATTAAATGTATCATGTTCTGTCTTTATTCCACGTTCCTTGCTAGCTCTAAACCCAGATCATATGGAAAAAACAAACAAACAAACAAACAAACCTTCAAGTATCCAAAACTCCAATTTAACACCTACACTGATGCCACAGAATTAGAAGTGTACATTAAATATTACGCTCATGATACCTGGTACATGGGAACTAATAACCAAATCTAGACATAAAACCCTGCCTTTTCCACAGATGGTCTAATAGGATTAGATGACAATGTCTCTTTGAAAAGGTCAGTGGTCAATTGGTTTCATCTTCAGCAAAACCAAATTCAGTGTAGTGAGGTAGGTAATGCTTCCAGTGGGCTTTTCTTTTCCCTTAATGAAATGAGAGGCCTTTCTACCCCTTATCTCCTCTACCCCAGGACAAATGATCTACTTTCCACCACAAAGCCTAATTTCATGTGCAATAGGGAGAGTACAGGGAGGTACTGGGCTTTGGATATCCTCTTGCCAGTGATAGACCACCACAAAGAGCAGGTCAAGGTTCATACTGTGCTCCCCCTGATTCATGGTCCCAGAAACAGCACAGACAGAGCCAAAGGAACTATTCATGTGTGGAACAGCATTTATTGTGGATACTTACAGCATTTGGCCTTGGAGTCTAGAGCACCAGCTGATCCTTTTTTGTTAGCTGTAATGCTTGAAATGACATATGCACACATTGCAAAATTTTGGACAAGGCAGCCTCTCCAACAGAATGCTGATGTCTGCAATTACACTTATCTCTGTGTGGAAATGTTCCCCAGGCACCACTTCCTAGGCCAAATATTTGTTGGAGACTTTTTGGAAGTGTCAGAAAGTTTGCATTCCCCTACTCTTGGATAATCAAACACTGCTCCCAAGCTTGTTTGGATGGTAAAATAGGCCCAAGCAGGGAGTTTATGCAAGCATGATTTGTAGCACTTTAGGGACGTGAGTCTGGAAGGTGCTTCCTTCATTGGTGCATCCATTCCTCTGCTGTGATAGGAGATAAGATACATGTAATTCTGTTCAGGATTGCCCTTTGTCTCCATCCCTCCTGTTGGAAAGCACATCTACCCACATGCACCTACAACAGGCCTTATCATAAAACTGCACTTGTGAGAGGGCTCATAGGCTATGGATGTCACAGTCACCATCATCAATAATCTAGTCTCTTTTCATTGTCACTGACACCTAAATGTCTGGCTTATGGACAACCATCACTTATACTGACCACAGCTGGAGCTTCTGGTACTCTCACATCATAACTGTACAATCAAATGAACTAATGGGAGTTAAAATATCACACAGTCTATTTTCATAGTTCTTTGCAGAATTGCAGTAGTCAGGAAGAATCACACTGTGCTAAGATAGTGGCAGGTGTGTGCTCAGACAACTGCTGTAGACAGATGCTAAGAAGAGACTTCCAGACATGCAGATCAAAGCCCTCAAATACAAGAGATGCTCAAATGATATGAATTCAGTGAGCCTCTGTTCAAATGCAGCTGTCTGTCAATATGTGAAAAACACTGTGGGATTGGGGCCACAGAGATTAATATAAAGCAATAAATGCTGGTAGTTTTAGCAGTGGATGTCCTCACCTTAACTGACTTTTGCTTTTCTGCCCTCCCTGAAGCAAACAGCACCAGTTAATGTCACTTCTTACATTTTCTGAGCTTTTAGTGTCTTATGTCATGGCTTGAGTGTTTATAGCTTTTCAGCTTCTTTCCACTTGTTTAGTTTGAATTCTTTTGAAAAGGTGAAAAGAGAACATTTTTCTTGGAGAGCTTTGAAATCCAAATTAATAAAGCTGGCAGGGCCCTCTCAGTTAAATTTGGTTTCACTTTTTTGTCTTATTACCACTTTCTTTACAGAACCTATTTTAGCTCATGTATTTACCATATAAAGCAATAACAGCTCAGTTGGCATCACTAAAACTATATAAATGTAGGGTTTATAAAGTGGAATCTTTTACCTCTCTGTTTGCTGAAATGCCCAGTGATGCTTTGGTTTTAAAAGGGGTGTTACATGTGGCAGCTGTGCATATTTGCACTGTAGCTAGGACTTCTATACTACAACCTGTTGATAAACGTTATTGGGCAACAACCTGTGAGATTTGTAAACAATCAATAAAGACAATGTTGCTGAGAAAAGCAGTGCAAAATAACACATACACACAAACAAACAAACAAAAATAAACCAGCACAAATAATCTCCTTTCCAGCTGATTAGAAATTGTGCTGTTCTACTTTGTAAGTGTAAGAACACGTTCAGGCTCAGAGGAAGCCCTCCTATGGGACATTGGAGGTCTCAGGGAACCACTTTCTCTAGCTGCTTTCGTTTACACCTTTGAAGTCATATAATATGTAACCAGGCCATGCTTCCCTTTGGGATGTCAGCCTCAGAATCCCAGAAAGTATCCTCCAGTCTGTGTCCCTCATTAGTTCCCATGGGATTGTCCTGGGCTGCCCCTGAACCAGCCCAGTTTCCACCAACTCTTGCCAATGTACCATTGGAGAGCAGCCACATTAATTCAACCAGCATCTCTAGACATCCTGAAAGAGCCTGGATCATCTACAAGGAGCTGGAGGACACTCTCGTGCCTCTTCACCCACTTGCATTTCGCAAGGGCAGACAGATGTCCCTCTGCCCAGGCTTCAGCATGCAGCTGAAGCAGGCAGAGGTAACTGCAACCCATAGAATTTGGGGTTGACTCAATTGTACTCCCTATGGATCCTAGGGAGACAGTGGCCAAATTAGGCATCAGACCCACATGTCTTTCACAACAGAAGAGGGCACTGCCAGCAGGTAAGGGCATATAATGCCTGCCTTCCAGTTATGCCTTGCTTATGATCATAAATGATGGCTGAATTTATGCAGGCAATAAAATTAATTATTCTTCTAAAAATAATTCCAAGTGAAATTATGGTGCGTTTTTCTGTCTGCAATATTTTCATCACATTATTTAAATATACTTTGACTTAAAACTTATAATCCTCTAAATAAACAGAAAGTGGAACTCAACAATAAGACAATGAGTCAAAAATACTGAGATTAATTGATAGATATAATAATATCAGGAAAAGCTTTCCCTATGGCTACTTTACCCATTCCCTCTTTCTTAGACACACATATTCCTAAAAGACTCAAGATATTTCAAAACTCACGATTTTTTCCTCGATCAACCTTAATCATATACCCAAACCTCTACTGTTGTCTTAAGTATAGCTTGTAACCTTAAAGCATGCATTTGGAAATCTGAACCATTCAGTCAAATATGCTGTGACTTCCTCGTGACACTCATTGAAATAAGACTGAATGGAAAGCTTTCAACAATATCCTATGTTCCCCAATTTTAGTTCTTTATCACTCAAAATGACAATATAACTTGTGCCATGTTGAGCAAAAAAAGAGTTGGTGGCGTAGCAAAAACAGCACATCAGCAGGGGTCCCAAGCATCTCTGCACCATGACAGTAAAGGCTTTGCTTATTAAAGCCAAGAGGAGAAATTTAGAGATGAAAAATGAAGTTAAAAAAGAAAGACTTCTTGACTGGCTTTTTTGGGGTTTTGGTCTTAATCAGGAATTATGTTTTTCCAGAAGATCTATCAGTAATAAGAGTGGAAATACAAATTCAGGTATTGCTTTACTAATGTCTGTTTCTTTCTTGACATGTTCTCTTAGAGCGTCTATTGTATAAACTGACACAGAGGATGGATGGATAAGAGTTTTTTTAAAAAAAGTTCATTTATTGTATAAGCCACATTCTTCCTCTTGATATAATTTGTAAACAGAATATTTTAGCCAACATTTTATTAAGTTTCAATCCCATGAACACTTGAGGGGTTAGCAGAATGCTAGAAGTTAAACCTAACTATAAATATTTCCAGGACTAGGTCCTACGTGTCTGCTCAAGTTGTCTTGGTTAACATTATGTGATCGAGCTATGTGTTACATAGCTGCAACAAGAATTGCTCATGCTGGCAAAGTGTATTAATAGTCTTAATAAGGAGTTGTGCAAGTGAGTTTATATGCCAGAGGAGTGGCTCAGATGAGCTGCTCCAGACTGGCTGGGGAGATAGCGAGCATGACTCTGCAGTGAACTATAACAGTGTTTTAAAACCTTCCAAAAGCTGGAAGGAGCAGCAAAGGGAGGCCTACATGGCCCCTACACTCACACTCTTCCTGCTGATTGAAGCGGCAGGTGCATAAAGAGGGAAGCAAGGGGTAGCAAGAGGCCTCCTCCTTCATCTTATCTGCCCTCCTCAAAGTGGAGCAGAGGAATGGTCAGCAAGGGATAGACAAAAATGCAGTATCATCAATCCAAGCTTATTAGAAATGGTTTGATCTGTTTTGTCCTTACGCTGTGAATTGGCAGATGAGAAAAGCTGAGGATATTAATTTCTGAGACAGCAGCAAACATGACACGATTACAGTGATTTTTCTCCCTGCTCCTGATGCCCCCTTCCTGCTACCCCAGGCTAGAAGGGGACCTGTCGGGGGGAAAGGCACAGTGGAAGGGCAGCAGGTGACAGCAACAGTGAAGTCCAGCAAAAGATAATGAGTTAGACAATGAGAGCTACAGCATGTTGTTCTGCATTGCTTTCCTGCCACATTTTTAATCTGAGTACGTGTACCAGGTGCAGGTGCCCAGTCGCTGGCAAATTGTGCTGAAGCTGCGGCCTCTGTGCGGAGGAGCCGGGGCTGCCCTGTGCCGGACGCATATGGTCTCAGCCGGCTCCAGCCAACCCACCACAGGGCATGGCAGAGCCCCACAGCCTTGATGATGGTGCCACAGGGAGAGGAGCCTGGCTAAGGAGCCTGGCTTCCCATAATGAGGGGAGAGGGGAAATGTGCAAGAAACAGCCCTGGGAGAAGTCAGGGGAGAGGGAGAGAGGGTGATCCAGGTGCCCCAGCAGGGATCCCCAGCAGCCTGTGGGAACGACCCATGCTGGAGTAGGTTTGTTCTAAAGGTCCCACAATGGAGCAGGGACAATATCAGAAGAGGAAGGAGCAACAGAGAGGAGCTGTCATGGACTTATCACAACTCCCCATTCCCCATCTTCCCGTGCCGCTTACAGGAGAGGCAGAGGAGTTGGGAATTAAGGAGTGACATTGAGTTTAGGAAAAAAGTGTGAGGTGGGGAGGTTGTTATGTTTTGTCTTTGTTTCTCACCATCCAACTCTATTTTAGCTGACAATAAACTAAATTCATTTTTCCCAAGTCAAGAATTCAAAAGTTTCTTTTGCTCGTAAGTGATCTGCCCATCTTCTCAGCCCATGACGTTTTCTCTTCTTTTCTTCCCCCAGTCCTGTTGAATGAGGGAGCAGCTGTGTGGGCATCTGGCAGCCAGACAAGGTCAACCCACCATAATACCCTATAGTTCTTTCCCTAAGATTAGTGTTACAACCTTGTATCTTACCCATTTCATTGATAAAATGAACATCTCAATGTGTTAGAAAAAAACCTGTGAGAAAGTCTTGTCTCCAGCTCAGGTGAGTTTGTAATTGAAACAGCATGTCAGCACTGACATATAGATATATGCAGAACTGAGGGAGACCTTTTAGGTGTGTATCCCAAAACATCTAAACAAGTCTTACTGATATACATGCCCTTGTCTGACAGCAAACAAGGATTTCTGGTTTACTTTTTCCCTAACACTAAAGAAGTGTAAAGAAGCAACTGAAGTTCCAGTCTTATAGTTGAAAACAAGAGGGATCAAAAGCAGTCCTGTTTAAAATATGGATAAAACTGTCAAAAAGCAACATCATGAACTCTGCCCTGAAATAACTGAAACAAATTATGTCAGATCTAAAGGCTCTGCAAATGTCTATGAATTGCATTGATGTACCAAAAATATTTTGTGTTATTGCTAATAAAGTACTGAATCAATTTCTATCTCAGTTTTCTACCTGTTTAATAAGATAATGCTTGCTAGGGTCTCTTGAGGAGATACTTCTTAATGACTGTGAATTGTCCATTTGAGACCTATATAAGCGCAAAGAGAGATTAAAAAAAAAAAAAATAATAAAATTTTAGAAAGACCCAACTATTGTATTCAGTAACTGATACTTACACATTTATGGCTTTTCTTGGACCTAAGCTTTGGTGGTTTGCTCCCTGTCTCAAAAGGAATCTGTAGCACAGCTAGGTCTTCCAAAATCTAGAAAGACATCTTACCCTATTTTGGTATATAGTAAATATTAAAGAAAGTTACATAGAACTGTACTTTAAACCGTGTCTTTGCATTATAATCTCTTGGAGCATTTCTGAAATATTTGCTTAGGTCACAGGATATTGCCAGAATTAAAGCATCTAAATAAAGATCCTCATGTAAATCCCAAAATTTGCTGTAAGTGAAGCTGCCTTTTAAGGTTCTCTCTCTTGAGGTATGTATTGCTGATATTTTTACTTGATTACCTGTTATTTCCCTCAGTTCTTCATAAAAGAGATGCAGACAAGAGCATTTCATACTTGGCTGGCTACCACTTTCTCCACTTGTGATACAGGTCCAGCTTGGCAACAAGTTAGAAGCTAACAGATGATCTCCATTACAATTGCTTGCAGGTAGTGCAGGGATTAGTGAAAACACTGGGACTAGCATCTCTTTTGGCCTTAAAAAAGTTGCACTGACACATCAAAGGCCCTCTCTACATGAGGAAAGCTCAGAGCTGTTGAGGCTTCTGATTCAACTGCTGGATGCAGAAATGAGTAACTGCTGCTCAATTCTGTATCCTTTTTTCCCCAAAGTTTCACCCTACTTTTTTTTTTAGTAACAAAGGTATTTCCCCACTTACTTCTCAAAGAGCTACTGTTGTATGTTGGTTTGAAGGCTCAGACTTCAGGGAAAGAACCCCAACAGTAAACTGAGGAGACTATAAACGTCACGGTTATCCAAGAGGGAAAAAGAAAGTTTTCACACAAATGCTACAACAAAAAGACTTTTATCCATCAGCAGCCATCTTCAGACACACATAGGAAAAGTGAGGCTTTTTGGAAAGGGAGAAGAAGGACAAAACCAACCTTCCCAGAACAACTAAACAAACTGAGACTCAAAGGACCCCCAAGAACTACAGTTAAAGAGGACCAGCCCCATGCCTGCAAATCAAGAGGAAATTCCATCTCATCAAGCTTTTAGCAAAGCATGGATTAGGTGAGTCTAAACATGTCTGTAAGCTGTTTGGGGAGTGAAGAGTGGTTAATCACCTTTATTAATGTTTTTTACCCTTTGTTAAATACACTTATCTCCAACTCTTGATTATCCACCATTATGGGGGGGAAGGGTGGTATGAGAGGGGATGAAACAAAAATATCACTATGGTAAAGCATGTAAATGAGGCTATTAAAACATGCAGGAAGAATGTGGAGAAGAAAAAGGTTAGTAAATAGTTCCTCATATTAATACACCCACATGCATGTTAAGTTCAGTACAATATGATGCGGACATGACAGCTTAGGTCTGGAAGCAGTACTGCAAGGAGCTAATAGACCCAGTAATGGTACAACAACAACACCAACTCAAGGGGTTTCCTGCCCTTGCCCTCCCTGCCAGGCTGAGCTGCCCATTCCCACCACTTGCTAAGCCCACACAATTGCTTGTGTCTCTGTGCTAGAACTAGCATGAGGGAACTGCCCAGCTTGAAATGTAACTCCACTGAAAATGTCTGTTGCTTATGTTCAGATTTCTCAATGCTTTTTATAAGGAGTATCAGCATTATATAGACTCAGGTCACAAAGATTGACTAGCATACCTGGGTAGATAAGAACAGCAATAAGCAGAGCACTGTCTAGCAAGATGGCGATCTCTTTGGAATCAGCATGGCCAATGACCACATCTACTAAGTGGTGGTAATTGTCTCCTATGTCACCCAGATGTCTCAAAGGTAAAAACTAATTAATAAGTACAGTGAGGAATTTTCATTCTGAGGACTTTTATGGAAACCATAATACTTCTTGCAGTACTTGTGAAATCTTCTGTCCAAAGTACACAGAGAAAGTGTGTCATCTGTTGAAATCACAGTATGATAAAAATGTCAAAATGTCAGTGGAGCTCAGGGTATGCATCAATGTGGTCCTTGCCAGTTGCTGAGGGACTCTGGAGACAATGCTACAGTTATATTTAACTTCTGAAACACTTTTGCAGACATCCTTTAATGCAATGTTTTGTATTGCCTGATTGCTTGTATTTGATCCCTTCTTTACAGGGAGTTCTTTTGTATATTTGACACTAGCAGTTGTTTTGACCATGAAAATTTGGATTTAGGTCAGCTGTTCACAAGAAATTTAGCTGGTGACACAAATTCTTCGGTAGGAATACTTCTATCACCAGAAAGTGACATACTTGTCAGACCTCAACAGTCTTTTAAACCACTTGCCTGTGGATTTATGTGTGATACAGTCATGTCTGAATTCACGTTGTTACGCAGACCTCCCTCCCTCTTCAGACTTACCATGCTCCAATAGAATCACAGAATCACACAGAATCACAGAATAACAGACTTTTGCTATGGTACATGACTGATAATAGCTGGGGGGAGAGTTTAACATAATACTAAATGTTAGGCCATACCCTAGGTGCTGATCTAGCCAGAAAACTAGTATTAAATATATGCACAACTTTGCCTCCGCTACTCTTAGAATGCACTTAAAATGCATTAGCTCACAGGTTCTAACAAGTGCATCAATCAGCAAACAGCCAGGAGGTGCTAACAGCTTTTGATGTCTTAGATCAGATAGAGATGCTACAGTAGACAGTTACACACATGGTTATGAATGTGGCCAACTCCTGGTCAAGATCAAGGCCTGCTGTTTGTCACAGAGCCAATTTAGCTCAGGAGCATCCACCAAGCTATTTAGCAGCGCACTGACATTCTCCTTTGGATGCAGATAGCCACAGAAGGACAGGCACTCCACGTAAGTCCTAGCACAACCCACATCACCATCTTCATCATTGGATCTGACCTACTACTAGTACCAGGAGAAGACTATGACTCATGGCTATAACTTGAGGAGGACACCGAGAATAGGACACAGGTGATTAGGGGGATTTTACAGCTGCCTAATAAACAGCAAGGAAATGTTAAAGCCCGTGGCTGCAAACATGAAATCACAAAATCATAGAATGGTTTAGGTTGGAAGTGACCTTAAAGATCATTTAGTTTCAACCGCCCTGCCTTGGCAAGGGACACCTCCCACCAGACCAGGTTATGCAAGGCCCATCCAATCTTCTCTTGAACACACACCATGATGGACCATTCACAACTTCCCTGGACAACTTGCTCCAGTGTCTTACCACCCTCACAGTGAAGAAGTTCTTCCTAATTTCTGATCAAAATCTACCTTCTTCCAGCTTGAAGCCATTAAACCTTATCCTATCAGTACAAGCCCCTGTAAAAACTCTCTCCCCAGCTTTCTTGTATCCTCTTCAGGTACTGGAAGGTGATAGTAAGGTCTCCCCATAGCCTTGATTTCTCCAGGATGAAAAATCCCAATTGTCTCAGCTTGTCCTTAGAGGTAAAGGTGTTTCAGCTCTCTAATCATGTTCATGGCCCTCCTCTGGACACCCTCAACAGGTCCATGTCCTTGTATTGTGGACTGCAGAGTTGGACACAGTAGTCCAAGTGGGGTCTTACAAGATTGGAGAATAACCTCCCTTGATCTTCTGGCCACGCTTCTTTTGATGCAGTCGCTATGCTATGTAATCGACTTTTGTGCTTCCTGTTTTTAATTTTCCTCCTGCCTAATGATGAACTAGTTGAAAGCATTTTATCGTGAACAAATCTCAATACATTTTTCATCATGCTTATTTTAGGAGCAAACAGATAAACCAGATGTAAAATCTTGTGTGAAGAAGCCACAAGAGGAATTCAGATGAAAAATAGTTTGTCAGCAGATAACATAGTTTTTAGCAGATGTGTAAGGTGACTTGGATTACATATGCTCCTACTTGTGCCCAATAAAATATTGTTAAAGAGAGAAATTATGCCATTAATTATAATGCCTGTAAAGGTATTAAAATCACAGCAGAGGTATTACATTAGTCAGTGTAAGACATCTACAGAACATTTCTTTGTCATCTAAGTAATAACTGTCACCAAATAAGTAAGTTCTTATTTCTACAGATGTTGTTGAATTTAAACTGAATGACGTTCCCTGTCTGCCCTTACCTTTACAAACTGAACTAACCTAAAGCTTGAACCCCAAAGTCCAGTACATTGTATTTGCTGAATAATAAAATATTTGACTCACACAGCCAGAGGTAGACCAAATTCCCACTGAATCCAACAGAATGGAAAGCAGAAAGAATTGCTAGTGCTTCATTTTGAGTGCATACAGGCCTATACAGGCTGCTTAGAAATAAAATTTGCTTTTTTTTTTTTCCAGCAACTTTGATTACCAGGTCATGTAAAAGCAGAAATTATGTGGAAACATATAACCACATTAAATCATTTGGTTCTCTTCCAAAACAAAAATGTATATTTCTCATTAAAGTGATTGTGGATATTATTTTGCTTTTTTCCATTACTGCTGATTAGCCAAACAGGCAAAACTACAGGTTTTCTCTCTTATCCCTGTTATCCTGCTTAACAAAAACCAACTGTTAATGACAATCAAAATCAATAATAAACGCAAAAATAATAAGCTAATCATGCATATTGCAAAAGACATCATAGAGGAACAACCTCCATAAATAATCTTGTTTGGTACTGTCATTCACCCTGAATGACAATGGATTGTCTCCCTCTGCAGGAAGCCAAACCAACAGCTAGTAACAGCGTGTAGAATAGAGTGTTGTTTGTGGGTCAACCTTCCAGTAATCACAAGATAAAAAGAGTTCTGCAAAATCTGTTTAATTTCCAACCAGAAATAACGGCTTAAGGTTATTGGAAGTGTTCTTCTAAATTTTTTTTTTTTAACAGCATCAGGTCTTTAACTCCCCATTCAGTGGGCCTAATGTGCCATCTGCTGTCTTAACTTTGAATCAGAGCAGTTTTTGAAGGCAGCAATCATTCTGCGGCATTTAAACAGGCTGAAATAGTGTAGGTTTGTTGTGCTTTGTTTAGCTTTTATTTTGCAAACAGCGGTTTTTGCAAATACTGGCAAAGAAAATAAAGCTTCAGCACTGTGAATACTATTCAGATACTGCTAACACTTAGAGCTAGTCCATAAAAAACTTTTTGCGCTGCAACCTAGACTACGATGATCTATTAGCTCCATCTGCTGGCTTAATTTGTATTACAGGCTTTTTT
>VWZY01008591.1:406312-475585 GCA_013399075.1 Chloroceryle aenea | reverse complement strand
GGGGGGGAATTTTACACAAAATATTTTAACCCACTAGCTAGCTTAGGGAAGGGAGGAGAAAATGCTCCTAAGGAAATTCAGAAAGGCAGCTTCAGAAGAATAGCCCAGACTCCTCAGCAAACACTCCCACTGTAAGGTCTGGCTTCTTCTGATCGGCTGGCTATGAAATTGCTCACACAGCTTTTCTTCTACAGCCTGATGTTAACGTCATGCACCTGGGAAAGCTTTTCATCTCATGCAATTGCAAACATGCCTACCAAACACCATTTGGAGCAAAGATCAAATCCTGTGTGATATGGTCACAACTGCTTTCTCCTCAGGGCAAAAAGGCTGTAATTAGGTGAAAAGTTTTCCCTAGGAAAGGTCACCCAAACACAGCAAACCAATTGCCCACCCCACAAGCCCTGAAAACAGAGGCAAACCCCCAAAACATGTCTAGGCTACAACAGGAGTGTAAGCAAACATTCAGCAATAGCCCTCATTTTGCATAAACATTTGCATTTTGCCGCATTTTACATAAACAGAGTGCACTATTACAACACGTGGAGGAAGAAAAAGAACAGACCAGGAGATAACCACCTCTCCTAGCAGGGCCTACTTGATAGCCCTTCCAAAGTTGCACCAAACCTTGATGCTTTCCTAATGCTTTCAGCAGCTGAAAACTTACATTCATGACTGATATTCCCCCTCAAAACACAAAACATCCAGTACTGAAAGGAGAGAAATCCAAGCAGAGTTTTCATGTTCACAAGTGGTGCTATGAACATCGTATTTTAATAAATGCTTGTGCTCCTGAAGCCCGAGGCAGACTGGTTATTGCTGGACATGCAAGTAGCATTGTTTGGACTCACAGATCTATTCTATGCTACCTGACAGTTTAAGAGGGTCTTGTGCAGAAGAGATTTATTGTTGGGCAATAGGAATACAGTTTCATACAACAACTTTGCCTGTAAGCTGGCTCCATGTGCTTGATAGCTTCAGTGTGATAAAGGACAGTCCTTTGACATTGCAGCCTATGACCATAAACTAATGAGGTCCCAAATGCCTGGACAATATTTAAATGTAGGCATCCCAAATCTAAGTCGAACCAGTACAAAATCTGTCATCCTTAATATACTGTACTTTTGTGTAAGAATGCTCCAAAACTAATTTGACTTTCTACCAGCTCATGATTTCTCCCAGATATTCCATTTGAAAATTAATATTTTCTCCAACATTAGTTGCACTCAACTGTAATATATTTTCAAGCACAAAAAGGAGCTTCTTGTTCCAATATAGTGGAAACAATTGGAGCTAAAGGAAGAGGGAAGTCATATGGTAGAGATTATAATCAGGTAAATTGAAAGCAGTGGCCATTTTAATTTTGCACCAGTATTTTTTTACTATAACTAAGAAAATATGTTTGTCTTCTTAAATATATACTACCACTTTGTAAGATTTTTCACTCATAAAACCAGAGATGAAATCAGGGTTAAGAAAACAATGGAAATTCAATTATTTAGATTAAAAATTTCTTTGTCATGCAACACATGTTAATGAGAAACCTTTTATCATTTTTTATTGTAATTGAAAACAAATGCCAGCAAAACTTCCAGGCTTTAAAACAATTCACTTCTGGTTTTCCTATTCTGTTTTCTTCGATTTTTTAATATCTAGGCTTTCAAAAAAATTTAAAAAGGCTGTAATATCAAGGAAGAGGGATGCTCAAAGAAAGACATACACTGACTGAAGGCACAGCTAAGGTCAAAAAAGGGGATCATTTTTCAATGTCTGGCAGATGGGCAGTGGCTAAATCTGACATCACCAGGGCATCATTTATATTAGAAACGGCTTCAGAGTTGCATAGATATTGACCACATCCTACTAAAGTCTGTACTTACGTTTCTCACACATATGATCCACTTTTGGCTACCAAGAGCTTTGAATAATTAATTGAAACAGCAAAACCATGAAGTACTCTTTAAACTGAGTCACAAAACTGGCCTGTAGCTACTTTAATAAAAGAAAGATGTCTTGTGGGTACAGCTCTGATTCAACAGGGCACTTAAGCGCATGCTTACAGCCATTGTTATTTCAGACAGCACTGGTTAAACCTGAGAGGGGCAAAATAAAAGCTTACCTTCTTTAGTTTAATCCAAACCTTAATTACATGTTTAAATAACTTCAGAGGCTAAACTTGGACTAGAAGGTTTCAGTAAAAATGTGGGAAAGGAAGGGAAAGGAAGGGAAAAGGGAAGACTTGTGGAACTGTTAATTGTGGAAACTTTTGAAAAATATGTTAGAAATCAGATCTCACAATCAGGCCTGGGCAGATTTAGAAGTGAATTAAATGCAGTGTAATGTCCATTCCATTTTTCTCTCCCAGTCAACCAACACACACATTTGGGGATAGGCTAAAATAATGAAGACTGATGATTTCTATTTCTCATTATCCTGATGGAACAAGTGCAGAGCACAATACAGAAGCACTAGAGGGACTCAGCTGCCTTTGATGATTTTTTTTTTTAATATTTAAGAAAACCTTCTGCACACATTTCCTCTTGATTATTTTAATTTATAGTTTTATTTATTTGCACTTTTAAAGGAATAATAGTTGATGTCAGAAAGGAGAACCCCCAGAGTGACATCTGAATTCCGCTCCAGCTGAAGCATATCTAAGGGGACACTAAACAGCTGCCTGGAAGAAAAGAAGATTGGAGGCATTAAAGAATATAAATGTTAAAATCCTGCATAAAATAATTCTGAATCTAAGCTAGCAAAACCCAGGCAATTTAGAGCTAATGCTTCTATTTGCATAGGGGCAAAAGTCTGTATAAATCTGTTTCCTGAGCTCAGTCTGAAGTAATGGATATTACCCACAGAAGGACACTGGCTTTGGTGAGGTTAAGTCATACTTACAACTTTATTCCAGGTTTTAAATTAGATTCCTGTTGGCTTTAAAAATCAGCAGACTGATAATATTTAAGGCTATGCCATGGATGTTCTCAGCACTGCATGACTGCTCTAACTGCAAGGAATGAATGGGAGAGCTCCTGCCTTTGGGATGTAGCACAGAGGATGTAGAGGCTGACACCAATCTGATGAAGATAACCCCAGTGCTGGGATAGCACCAGTGCTTGGAGGGCAGGAGGGTGGCTTTGCAGCTGCACTCTTCTACTGGGACATGGTCACTCAAAAGTTTCTGGATGAGAGTTCACAGATGACACTGACAGAGTATTTGCTGGAAATTTGACAGGTATGTGAGTGCTTGAAATAGTCTCTGGGTTGCTTACAGTGGTATGGAAATTTAACTTTCTATTACTGAGAGGGACATGTAAAGACTTGAAGGAGAAAATGAAGATGTTGACAATGTGAGCTAGTTTAAAGTAAGCTAGTGACATCATCCTGGTGCCAGCAGTGCTTTGGGCTTTTGCAGAGCAGGCTCTCTAGACAGGTTCCCTTTCCCCAGCTGCAGGTACTGGCATTTCACTTGGTCTTCAGGGCCACTGCTGGGCCGCAGCCCAGCCAAAACCCACTCCACCACAGGGTCAAGCACAAACGTATGCAGCCTTCAGCCAGGATGAACCTGATCTGAGCTCAGAGCTACCGAAGAAACTTGCATATTTGGCATCACTCATTCTACACATTGCTGGTTTGTCTTGAGATACATGTTCTCACTGGTAGCATGTAAATTATTTGTTCAAAGAACAAAAAATAAAGCCAATGTTTGCACACTATATTCCCTAAAGGTGCTAGGAGAGAGCTTCCCGTTTAAAATGGTTCATCAGATGAATGTTTCCAGACTTATGTGGAGCAACAAAGCTGCCTGTAAGGATGAATAGTGCATAACTTTCCAGAATAGAGATAACATGTCCCAGCTATTCAGCTCAAATAGCTTTGCAGTGGCAACACTACAAAGGACCTTGTTAAATCAGGAGGGGACAAAATCTAGTTTGTTGTTTCCAGTAGAGATTTGCTTTAGTGACTTGGCCTGAAGAGAAACATTGTGTCAGAGAACAGAAAACAGAATTTTGTAAAGTGACTGTACTTATTTTCCAGGTGTATTCAGATGTCAGTTCCAGCGGAGAATCACTTTTCTTTTTAATGTCAGTGACAATGGAGGGTCATTTGACACAATTGGGTTTGACCAAGAAAAGAGAGGTTTGACCTGGTATTATTCAGACAGTCCCAGCTCTGCACTCATGAAGACCTGGCCTGTTGGGATTGCAGTGCTGGGAGCTGTGTAGTGAAGAACAAGATGGATTTTTCAGCACCAGAAAAATGGATCCTGCAATTCACATTTGATTTCAGCTGGATGACAGGAAAGTACTTCAAAGAATGGAAATCATTTATTAGTCATGTACTAAACCTCTAAAAGATAAGTGCTTGGCATGTGCATTTTTTGCACCTCAGAGAATTTTTAATTTACAGGCCTGCTGCTTAGCTGCTTTTCATCACAATTCACATTGCCATGGGTTTTTCCATCTACCTTAGTATATGACATCCTGAATGTCAAGTAGCCTTAATCTGCTTCATGTTACCCTTCTAGTGGAGCTTGGTGGATATTGTAGCTATCCAGTTCTCTCGGTTTGGGTCTGCCTACGCATCTGACTAGTGAGAGCTTGTTTGCTTTTGCTAGGGGCTGTTTGACAGATTCACGCAAGACCTGCCTAAGTAAGGCTTGCTCTTAAAAGCATCGCTGGCATAGTAATGTCACTGAAGAACGTGGAAAAGAAAAACACAACACAATTTGTTATAGCTGTAACAGCAAAAAATCCTAATGATATGCATTTATACTGGCCTAAGTCCTTTATTCTATCCTGAGAAATGATCTAAGCTATACCAACAAGGAAATTTCATTCATCTAAATTAGGTTTGCACTTTCACATGTATGGAAATAGCTGTACTGGTTAAAGCCATGTTGTCAAATCCAGTTACATACAGACAAGCATTAAATAGCATTCTCTCTTGCATGCTTTAGGAAATCAGCCTCCCGCTCCCCACTGTTTTTCACATTGGGTAGGAGGAAAAGGGAGACAACTCTGTTCTCTCTACTGCCTTTCATTTCTGCTCAAGAGGTGCAGAGCATCACAAGTCCAGCAATCCTGCTTTTCTCCCTCCTTTCAAACTACAGTGTGGTGGGGCTGAAAAGGAGATTGGGTAACACACATCTTCTCTTACATGACCCCATGCTCCTGCTAATTATCTGCTGCCTTTACATATTCAGGCCATCAGAAACCTGGGGGAGATTTCGAAATATTTCAAGAACTGGGCAGCATTTGGCATTTGCTGACACTTCCACCCAAGCCATCTAAATGGACATTACAGAAACAATCATCCAATACCTGGAAGAGTCAAGATTTCACCTTACTTGCCATTTCAGCTGGCTGAAGATAATAAACGTCACGCCATATGCTTCTCAGCAGGGTCTTTGGTGGAAAAGCTGACAAACTCTCAGGAGACAAAGCACAGTCAGCAGCACTTTAAAATCTGAGAATGGCATCATTATTTTTGGAAGCAATAAATGTTATTTTTAAATGAATTAATACTATAATCCTTTGAAACTTAAATGTGAAGGCAGTGTCATGCAGAAGCAACAGTTATAGCAGTCTTGTTTAAGCTTAAATTTAATATCAAATAGTCCTTAGAGGTGAGCTTTGTTCCCTAACAATAAGATGTCTGCACATTACAAATGCACGAGTTCTTCAAAGAACTGCCAAATTATGGGATTACTCTAAGGAAAATTTTGCAATGGCATCTGATTCCTTCCTGACAAAGTGATTTTCCACAACACTTTACTCTTGTAGCATACTGTCAGATGAAGAGGGACCGGAGAACGAAACATATTTGCTAGTACTGCAGAGTAATGATAAATGTAAACCTCAGTGTCTTGATTAAGGTGCTCATCCCTATGGATATACTTACAACAGCAAAGCTACGTGAGGTCAATGTGATTCTCTTTATAAGCTGAGTAATATCAGTCCATTCATCTTAGCAAACTCACAGCTGGGAGGTTTGGGCCCAGAACTGTTAAAGTCACAATTACAACTGGAAACAACATGCAAAGTGTGAAATATCCCAGAGTCCCCAGTCCGTCCAAATTGTATGCAGAGCAAGGATGGCACAGCCTCAGGAATAAGAGCAGGAAATTGCAGAGCTATGCCACTTGCCTCCATCACAGACAAAGAGAGGCAAGCAGCCAGACAGCCCCTGCTCTGAGAGAGCTGCAAAGGACCCAATGGCTGTTCGCCTGTGCTTCCTCCCTGCCAGGGACATGGAGTAGCATATCTGATAAGGTGCTTCATGTCACCCAAGGGTGGGAAGTCCCTGGGACAGGGAAAAAGAAAATACAGCAGCTTCACAGACTGCTTAACCTGCAGAAGGAGGGGAAGCAATGGTATCAGGGCATTTGGCCCATTTATTAGCTCTAATACTTCACTACAATTTAAATATGGGCTGTCCCAATTGAGCAAGACCACAGACTCAGATAAGGCTTTTGACTTGGAAAATTGACCACTCTGCAAGGGACACACACAGGTGAGAGGGGTGGACTCCAAGGGTGGTCTCCAAAGAAGCAGTTCTTAGCACTGACGTATTCTTTGCATCAAGTATGTGACAAAGCCTTTTTTTTCCCTCCAGTTTCACAAATAAGGGCTGTTCCCAAGGTAACTGCACTGCTCTGGGAGAATGACCATGTGCTTGCTCCCTGTCGAAGTGTGCCAGGAACACTCTGCACACAAGTAAGAGTCAAGTGTCCCAGGACAGAGGGTTTCCTGCACCTTCCCTGCTCCTTCTAGGCCAATTAGTTTAATGTGACCCAGGTGGCAGATGCAAGAAATATGCCTTGGAAGAAAAGACTGAGTGGACATGTAGGCTACAGCCCTTGAATTAGCTGCAGCTGGCTGAACTTGGGGCAGTGGCTTTCTCTTCCTCTCCCTGGGAAACACTTTGTACTATCGTGCTACAATAATGCAGCTAATTACAGGCCAATGTTTGCTGTAAGAGATGGAAGTTAAGATGTATTGTGATGCAGTCTTTAATTACTAAATTTCCTGCCTTTGGGTACTTATCTTTACAGCTTGTTTGTTCTTTTATGTGTGTAGTAAGCTGAAATGATGCTGTTGGTGAGTTTAAGATCAAGAGGTAGAGTATTATTTTAAGTGGCTTTATCAGAAACAACTAGTTTTGAGAGCAGGAAGCTTTCATTTTTTCTTTGAAATGTAAATATTGTGCAATGGTTTGTATTGTAAATGTTAGAAAGGACTACTGAAAAGCTGCTAGCAGGTGTTAAAAGAAATACCAAGTATCCTATTTATAATATCTAGAGTAAAGATAATTTATCTCTTACTTTTATATTAATCTGTAACTTTTTTTTTTTTTAATCTCACTAGGTGCTCAAATAAACAAACTTTTTCTTTTTATTGTGGTTTTTGGTTTAAAACTGGAGGAGATATTTTTTATTATTTCTGAAAGGCTGACTGGGTCTTTCAAATGTGATGAACTCTACATTAACAATTGTCCTTTCTGGTATTCAAGCACAGTATCAATGCATAAAATCCTGTCTCTTCACGTTGTACAGTAAGCAGCTATAGTATCTGGGCCACATGGTCTTCTCTTTCTTGTCCATCCTTTCTGCATTGAAAAACTTGCTTTTTTTGGATCTTTTTCCTTTTTTCTCCATCCATGAAACACGCAAAATTTAAACTCCCTGTTGAAATTAAGGTTGAGTTTTAGTTCAAAATCAGTGAGATACTGTTAGTCCCTAGAGCACCATAGAAGCATTAAGCTTTCATTTTTTTCCTTGCATCTCAACTGGTACTACCTCATACTTTTTCCCATTTCTGAGAGGAGAAGATACATATTCATTATGTAACTCCATGCTCTGTAACCCTCCTTCTCCTTCACAATCTGGAATAAGTGGTTGAACAGGCTTTACCACTTTGACTCCTGACACTCTTCTGTGCCCAAAGGGTGATGCAGGAACTCAGAGACCAGTTTGGCAGGGTCCTCAGAGAGGGCACCACTGGTTTTCATGTTCTCTGCTGGGCACAGGCTCCTCTGTCCCCAGCCCGGGGAGGGATGGATGCCATGCCTGTATGGGGTTGCTCTCTGCAGCCACTCCTGCCTGCTCTCTGCCGGCAGAAGCTTCTGGTGCTTTACAGTGCCTTTGATCTGATGTGAGGGCCAGGACACAGTAGGTTGCCGGGCAGGCTGGAGCTGCTCAGGTAACCTCTTCCCCACCTACTTCCCTTTGTGCTTGTTATGGGATAATTCATCTCTGTCCTTATCCCATCTCTTTGGCTTCCCATAGCCAAAGAGAGTGGACCACCTGGTTTGCTAATAACTCTGTAGAGCCGGGAAGGACAATGTCAACCAGGCAAATGGAGATGTGGATGACACAAAGGGAACCCAAACAGGCCATACCTGCCCCTGGGACAATACTCCCCACATCAGCCAGTCGATCCTCCTCTGCTACCACAGGCATGTACACTTTATCTCACACTTGGGCAGCCCCAGAGAAGGCAGTGAAAAACAGAGCCTGTGCAGAGATGTTTGAGAGCTGTTGGCCTCAGGGGATGTGTTGGTAGCTCGCAGTAGCAGGGCAAAGGTGGCTAAGGAGGCAGGAGGCTGTGTCTCCTCAGTAGGGCTCTTGGCCGCAGAGCAATCAGGCTGCAGGTCTGTAAGACATTTTCATTACATTCTTGTATTTATCATCTGCAAAGTGTTCATACAAAGTAGTAAACACAACACCAAAGTAATTATTTACAGGGATCAAGCCATTAGGATAGAGGGAGCACTGAAATAAGTATTATTCTGCTGTTTCTGAGTAGAGAGCAAGGGAAGGGGTAAACTATATTTCAGCAAGGGGTTGGAAATGCCCTGACAGTATCTAACGGTTCTGCTGCTAAAACAGAAGCAAAGTTTAGGTAATAACACAAAGTAATGAAATCCAGCACTCAGTTTGCTTTTCAGATAAAAGTTTTAATTTAGAGGTGTAGGTAACTATCAGATACCCACCTCTTAATTTCCTCAGTAAACAACTCCACTTAGAAACACTGAGAGCAGAGATATCTCTATCTCTGTTTCGTGTTGGTTTTCTTTTTTGAGGGATGAAGTACTTTTTTTGTGTGTGTGTGTGTGGAGAAAAAGAAGACATTAACGCTGTTTAAAAAAGAAAATAAAATCTGCTGGATGGGTATTTGTACAAATGCTGCAGAGCAGGCTATGTGGCCTATGAACAAAGAGTTAAACCAACTGTGAGGGGAGGTTCCCTTTCCTTACACAAGCACTGAAAGGAGGATCTAATTAAATGGTTCCTCAGGAGGTATGAAACAGAAGATGGGGGATTTGTGGAGTTCAGTCTATACATTCAGAATTATAGTACAGACTAGGCCTTAATGTGTTGCTTTTCTGCCCGTTGTCATGGATGTTATTTCAGTTTCCTGCTAACAGAACTTACTGTGAGGAAAAAAAGCCTTGTTGACAGTAAATATATTTTGCTTTTCCAGTCTGCATTTGCACTCTCCAGGTGACTAGTAGTCATCACATCTCAGACTTCTTGCAGATACATCTTTTAAGACTCCAGTTATCTGCCACACAGCATGTACAATAAGTTCATTTGAACTTGTTACATGATATTGCCATATCTCATGTTCCTTCTGCCAACTTGTATATTGAATTACTGACATAGTCACCATAGCTCTGAGCAGTGTGCTGAACACACTGACAACTTTTATGACCATCACAAAATAAACACTCCAGTTCTTCAGCTCCAGGCTCAGCAGCTCTGCCATCATCATTGCCCTTAGATCAAATGGCAAGGACAGGTCTTTGGGACAGGGGAAGCCCCTCCTTTGACAGTGTAGCACTTAGCACCAAGATGCCTCGACCCACAGCTGGGATGCTGACATCGTAGCATAGTGCAATCACCCAGGTACAATTTAAATTTTTGTTAAAATGAAGGTAAAATGTTTGTCAGTTCTGAGCACCCATTACAGCTGCCCCAGGCCTCATACAACTAAGATGAACTGAGCTCAAAGACCATTGCAGTAGGAACAAATCAGACTTCATAGCTCACATATAGGGGCTTAATTGCTCTGGAAAGACAAGTCTGGGTGACCATACTGTTGACAAGGACCACAATGCACTTTGAAATCTGTACAGAAGAATGAAAATCTAGTGCTTCTTAGAAAACACAGACTTGTCAGACATGCTCTGGATAGTGCTGCCTGTTAAGAATATACTGAGAAGAAAGGCCCTTTAATGGTTCTCATAAAATCTTTTGACCTGAAGTATCCATGGTGTTTTATTCCTTAAAAGGTATCTGTACTTACAGTTGCAAAGGTTTGTGAATGTCATGCTGGAAGCTTTGTTGCATAATTATTCTCCCTTTCTAGTGCTTATATGAAGTTCTAGTTATTTTCTTCACCCCTTGGTCTTGCATGATTTTCCAGTGCATTCAGTTTCAAATAAGCTTCTATCCATGCAGTATGGCAAACTGATTTTTCAAATACACATAAGAGCACACATAAGTTCAGGGCCACAACATATATTTATTAAATTTTTTCTTTGTAGGCTAAAATGTTTGAATAGGAATGAGTCTTCTCAATATCCAAGCACTTCCTAAGGCAGCAGCTTGCAAAATAATAAGTTAAACATGTCACTGGTTCTAATTTTAGGTAATGGAGTACTTATTTCACAATACTCAATTCATTAAGAAGAGAGTGACCAGCACATCAAGGGAGGTTCTCCTCCCTCTCTACTCTGCCCTGGTGAGGTCACATCTGGAGTGTTTGTCTAGTTCTGGGCTCACCAGTTCAAGAGAGACAGGGAACTACTGGAGACAATCCAATGGAGGGCTATGAAGATGATTAGGGGACTGAAGCATCTCTTATAAGGAAAGACTGAGAGACCTGAGGCTGTTTAGCCTGAAGAAGACTGAGATGGGATCTTATCAATGTTTATACATATCTAAAGGGCAGCTGTCAAGGGGATGGGGCCAGACTCTTTTCAGTGGTGACCAGTGACAGGACAAAGGGCAGTGGCCACAAACTAGAACACAGGTGCCTCAACATCAGAGAAAACAGTTTTCAAATGTATTGGAGCTAAGAGAAAATTTTACTGATGTTGGCTTGGTAGTGTTTAGCACAGGGATAAATTCTGATATTGTTTTAGAGTAACTAAGGTTCACAGTTTGGGGGATTACTGCTACATTTGAAGTATCTACAAATTTCTTTTTAAATTTATCTACTCACCTCACCGAAGTCCTTCCAGGTGAAGATTTCTGTAATTTAGTTTTACATTGTGTTAGCCGCACAATGTTAATTTGTATCTCTACAGTTTCTGTAAGTTTTAGATTACTACACATTGCTAGATATTATTTATAGCAAAAACTGGATCATAAATTGTCATCTTGACTTGTTGGAATAAGATTACTAATAAGGATGTCTTAGAAAATGAAAACTGCCATAACAGCAAAGAAAATAATAGTTCAAGCTAATGTAAAATAAGGATGTTGTTTCATTTGTAATCTACTTTTTCCTAAAGTGCATGGGGAGTCTGTGAGGCATGAGATTCAAGAGGCAGTGTCATTTCCATTTATTGAAAAGAAATATGCAGAACATGCTTTCCTTTCACATATCTTATACAGCTTGAAATTGTTATCATATGCTTCCTTTTGTTTGGTTCTGTTCTTCACTGACCTTCATTTCTTTATGGTGAGGGTCACAGAGCACTGGAACAGGCTGCCCAGAGACGCTGTGGGGTCTCCTTCTCTGGAGGCATTCAAAACCTGCCTGCACTCATTCCTGTGTGACCTGGTCAAGGTGGTCCTGCTCTGGCAGGGTGGTTAGACTAGATGATCTTTCAAGGTCCCTTCCAATCCCTAACATGCTGTAATTCTGTGATTCATTTCTTGCTGACCACAGTCTGCTGACTGGTGTAAAGAAGAAATGGAGGAATCTGGACTCTGGAGGTCAGACATCCTTGTGGATGTCCTCCATCCCTTTTCTCCCTTTGCCCATTTCTCCATCAATGACGTCGAGTTGTTAGATTACTTCTGCAAAACATCCAAAAAGGTTTCAAATGATTGAAACTCCTTTAGACTCTCAATTTTCACTTAGGATGTAGGCTTATAATCGACTTTTGTGAGAGAAATACTTATCATTTACAAACTAAAATTCATAGCAATTGCCTATTGTCTGAAGTGCTATTTTCATTATGTTTTTGAAGATAATAGCTGCCAGTCAGAAAATCTGATGTGTTTCCACAGACTGCATTTCTTTTTATCAGAGGAAAACCACTCCGGCTCTTATGTGATGGCATTTTTCTTTAATTTTTTTAGTCTGTAGAGGTAGAGATTCCTTGAACCTTTCCCCATTACCTTTCCATAACCTCATCACTTCTCATGTCCAGCTCTACCCCTGAACACATTTTTATATTTTGTGTTACAATGTGAGAATAGTTGCAGTCATTACTCAGCCCGGGTGAATTTCATGGTAATCATTGTTTTGTTTTTTTGTTTTTACAACATAAGTTGCCTAAGGGGCCATATCTATTTATAAGCTCTCCCCCACCCCAGAGTTCCCAAAATGATTATACTGTGAAATAGTGCTTTGCTTTTGATGCAGTAGCTATCTGCACTATGGGGAAAGGTTTGTCTTTCTGCATCTCATGTCTACTTCTGGATCCAGCTAAGGTTGTCGTGCAAAATAAATAGTCAAAATATCTTTTTAAAAGACTTGGAGAGTAAAAGCTTTCACTGTTAGTTAACTCTGGAAAAAAAAAATCTCACACAGATACATGGAAAAGAAATGATCTTCAATCCAGAAGTCTACATGCTCAAATTATGTACTCACTAGACTCATGTATGCAAATGCCACTGACATAAATTATTCACCTCAAGAGAGGACCCTTCTTGGATGGATTGCAAGACTGGGCTTGCAGTGGCTGATACTTTCTGATCACCTCATTCTTAATTTTTTCTAGACAAAAAATGTGTATGTTAGCATGCAGATAGCACTAAAATGACTGAAGGGATGAATTTGGCTCAGTGGAATACGGGCTTTTATTATTTTGCTCTACTTGAACGCAACTTCTTTGTACATGCTGACAGCTATAATTCTATTTCTAAGAATGTAACCAATTTCAATACAAGAACTGAAAAAAAACCCAAAACAACCTGAAACCCAAAACAACTAAGTATGGGAATTGTAAAGCTTAGGAAGTGGGATGATTGTTCAGCATAATACTTCACTAGATATATCAATACATTTTATTATTCTGGTATCTGTTATGGTGTTTCCAGTCAAAGAGCAGAAGGTAACAGTTTCCATAATGCCTGCCTAATGTATTTTCTGAACTAGCTAGAAAAGAAGTCCTATATTGTTTACAATTATGTTCTTTCTAAATTATTGCAAGACTGATGGTAGCATCCTCAAAACAGTAGCAATTAGAATGTTATTTTGTACTGTAACAGGCTACATGTTTTACCACAACAAAAAGTCACCCCACTTTTAGGAACTGCTTAGAACTGTAGCTGAAAACTGAAAAATCTCATGTACCACATAGGAAGTGAGTAGGAAAGATGGCTAGGGCATATATTTAAAGATAAATAGCACTCAATAACATTTCCCAAAGAATAGGAGTCAGAGAACACCTCTATACCAAGCTTCCTGACAAAAAATAACCATTCTTAAAATAAATGACAAATTCCAAACAAGCTATGGCACAATGGTCTATACTATAGTAGTGTGGCACCACAGTTCATCACTCTCAAGAGAACCATATTTATTTCTAAAGACCTGACCTTATTAACATTGTGATCTTTCAGGAGTAAAATATGACATCTGTTGTATATTATTGTTTCATTCTTACAACACAATCACTACTTTAATCTGTTATGGTACTTTCAAATTAGTGTTATTATTTTCAGAATAAGCAAATAGCAAAAGTGGAGAGGAAATTGAAGAAGGGAAGTGTTCCAGAGAGAGAAACATTTCACAAACATCAGTGGATCATCCAAGCATGCTTTCTGCTGTGCTTCAGGAAAACAAGTCATTTACCAGATGTTTCAAATTGTGTGTAAAATATAAAAAGAGCATATAGGGGGAAATGTATTTAATACTAGAATACTCTCTCTGTCTATTGTAAGAACACTAAATGCGAAACATGAGCTAGTTTACAAATATTAAAATGTATCCTATTTTACCCTTGCATCATATATCTTTCTCAAATTATTCTCTGTGCTTTCAGGATCTGAGGAGATTTTAAGGTTTGCTACGTTTTTCTACCTGTGAAAAATAAGCTGATTTCTCTTTTTCTTTTTACTCTCTCCTTTTATTCACTTTTATTGTTTCTTTTTTTTCCCCCTGTGATGACTCTTCTAAGCAGGACAAAAATATGGACACATACAATAAATACTTGGGTGAATGTCAAAAGAACAGAGATTTTCTACTATTCCAGCATGCACAAATGAAGAAGAGCCCAGACTGTGGAGATTACAGACAGGGTGCCTTCTACACAGAGTCTGCTAGAAGCAAGACAGAAAAAGTGGATTTTAAGATATGTCAGTTCAATAAATTATTTTTTTATCAGTTCCTCACTACTACAAGAAGAGAGAAATAAAACTCAGTATGAAAGCTGCCAAAGAAGTAGGAATGTTATGTCTTGCAGTGCAAGTTGTTACTTGGGGCACTGCCTTTTTGGTCTGTGATAACTGAAAGCAAATTTTTTGGTATGTGGTCGTGGTTGAAATAGAGGTTGCAGTCCTGTGCGCACTCAGCCTACAGCACCACTGACCACATTTACCAAGTAACAACTTATAGCAGTGCACAGCAGAACCCCTGAAGTCCATTTTCATGTGGATTTGTGTCTTGAAAGCAATCTCCTGTATATCCTCTTGCATTTGATAAAGACAAATTGAAATTCAGTGCTTTTCTGTATATTATGCATACCACAAGAGAGCGAAGAGCAAAGAAGAGAAAGTTTAATATTATCTTGATTCTCAAAGTGCCAAAGGGATTCCATTAAGGTGTTCACCATGTTCTCTCTGAGCAAAACATCACCCCCTAACCATGAAGAACATAGGCAGGGCAGGGATCTGCATGCAAAGAGGCTTAAAACGTGGTCTAGACCTCATTCTGCACAGACTCTTTTGAAGTCTATGGGTCCAGATGGGATTCATCCTAGGGTGCTTAGCGAGCTGGCACAAGAGCTGGCTAGGCCACTCTCCATCATTTATCACTGGCCCTGGCTAACTGGGGAGGTCTCACATGACTGGAGGTTGGCCAATGTGATGCCCATCCACAAGAAGGGCCAGAAGGAGGAGCCAGAAAATAATAGGCCTGTCAACCTGACCTCGGTGGCTGGCAAGGTTATGGAGCAGATCCTCCTGAGTGCTATCAATTGGCATCTACAAGACAACCAGTGGCTCAGGCCCAGCCAGCATGTGTTTGGGAAAGGAAGGTTCTGCCTAACCAATTTGATTTCATTCTATGACTGAGTGGCCCATCCAGTAGACGAGGGGAAGGCTATAGATGTGGTCTACCTAGACTTCAGTAAAGCCTTTAACAAAGTCTCCCACCACATCCTCCTGGAAAAGCTGGCAGCCCATGGCTTGGACAGCTGCACCCTTTGCTGGGTTAAAAACTGGATGGATGACCAGACACAGAGAGTGGCTGTGAATGGTACCACACCCAGTTGGTGTCCGATGACCAGTGGTGTCCCCCAGGCATCAGTACTGGGACCAGTTCTATTCAATATCTTTATTGATCACTTGGATGAAGGGATCAAGTTTACTGTTAGTAAATTCGCAGATGACACCAAGCTGGGGGCAAGTGTCAATCTGCTGGATGGTCAGGAGATGCTTAGAGGGACCTGGACAGGCTGTGTCAATGGGCTGAGGCCAATAATATGAGGTTTAACAAGACCAACTGCAGGGTCCTACACTTTGGCCACAGTAAACCCATGCAGCACTACAGACTGAGGGATGAGTGGCTGGAGAGTGGCCTGGCAGAGAGGGACCTGGGAGTACTGGCTGATTAACAGATGAACATGAGCCAGCAATGTGCCCAGGTGGCACAGAAGGGCAATGGCATCTTGGCTTGTATCAGGAATAGTGTGGCCAGCAGGACTAGGGGAATAGTGTGGCCAGCAGGACTAGGGATGTAATTCTGACCCCGTACTCAGCACTGTGGGGGCCCCACCTCAAGTACTGGGTGCAGTTCTGGGCCCCTCACTGCCAGGAGGATAGTGAGGTGCTGGAGCAGGTCCAGAGGAGAGCAATGAGGGTGGTGAAGGGAATGGAGGGAAAGTCTTATGAGGAGAGGCTGAGGGAGCTGGGGTTATTCATCCTGGAGGAGACTCAGAGGGGACCTCATCACTCTCTACAACTACCTGAAGGGAAGTTGTAGTCAGGTGGGGGTCAGGCTCTTCCCCCAGGCAACAATTGACAGGATGAAAGGACATGGCCTGAAGCTGAGCCAGAGGAGGTTTAGGTTGGATCTTAGGAAGCACTTCCTCACAGAAAGGGTGATAGAACACTGGAATGGACTGTCCAGGGAGATGATGGAGTCGCCATTGCTGGAGGTGTTTAAGGAAATATTGGATGTACCACTTAAGTGACATGGTCTAGCTGATGTCATAGTGTTGGGTCATAGGGTGGATTTGATGATCTCGGAGGTCTATTCCAGCCTCAGAATTTCTGTGATTCTGTGAAGTGATGTTGCAGTGACATCAGTATGCATGTGCTAAGGAAAGGCTTGAGCACAAAGGAAGCCTGTATGACTACTTTAGAGGTGTGCTGAAAGAGCTGTGCTGAAACCAAGGACATAGGCAAAGTGTGGTCACAGTCTTGACCCAAAGGGGTGTCACCCTGCCTGGGAAAGACATAACTCCAGCTGAAAATGGAGTAGTAGAAAGGAGGAGTAGCAGAGCAGCTGGAGGCATTACCAAGTGTCTTCTTGTAACACTGTGCCAGCACAGTTCTCTTTTTTCTTAATCTTTTATAAGCCTTTCCTGAAAAGACATTACTCAAAATATTGCTAACATGTCTTGAAGTAATAAACTTTCCTTTTGGCTATGTGACCAAAGTACAGCATTTGGGGTTTGTAAATTTTCAAGAGCTGGCTGATTTGCATAGACACATTATTTCTTATAAGCAGAGCTGGCAATGCTGCCAATAGTTACTGTTGGCCAACAATTTCCCTTGTAAAATCCTGCTTCTGCTGGGGCAAATTATTTTTCAGTGCTCTGAAATTTCCTATGCCAGTCCTCTTTCTCAGGGTGAATACTTGCAGTTTTATTTTACAGTTACTGATGAGGGCTTTTTTTAACATTCCTGCCAAAAAAAAAAAATAAATCATATGTTCTCAACATAATTGTGTCATGATGCATTTTCCCATGTCCCTAAATTATTACAAGTGTTATACTGGGACAGGACAAGATCATCAGGCTTTGTAGCAGCAACTTGACTTCTGGACAGGGAAAGCCATGTGTGTATCTCTGTGGAAAAACTTCTCTGCTCATGAAATTTTGCCTAAATGTTGTTCAATTAATAAGCCTTTGAAGCACCTCTCTTTTATGCTAATTTGAAACTCATTAGGATATCTTGGCAAAAGCTCTGATGCTCTACCTCCATTGGGCCTGGAAGTTCAGAGTTGAGTGCAATATTGAACCCAGTGGTCTTCAGGGCTGATGTGGCAGCAGAGCCAGGACTGGCGCAGCCAGTGCCTCTTCTGGGTCTCATAATCCCTCTGTCAGTCCTGGGACCATCTGGCCTCAGTGTGGCAAACACAGACATGACCCGGGTCCCTGAGTCCCGGGGATGAAAATCTGGTTTGATGGGGTAAGAGACTGAGATTTCTGTAGCTCTCGTCCAGGTTGTTCTACTTTTTCTGACTTAAAACAAAGCTTTTTAAAAACTCTAGAATTAAAAATAAAAATAAAAAAAAAAGTGGTAGAATTTAAGAAAATTATTATAAAAATATCCATTTCTTAAACCCCTCTGCAAAACTAGATTTAAAAGCTGGGCTCTGAAAGCACACAGATTTAGAATGGCTCAGTTACAGTCCCAGAAGTGTGCTACTTAAACACATATCTGTTCCCCGCTGCTTGCCCCAGAGAGGCTATATACTTTTATCTAATTGCAAGTGCTGGAAGGTTTGTTTTGTAATGTTGTCAGTCTGCTCAGTTCAGTAAACCAGTAAATTTGATTGTTTTTATCATGGTTGCAAGGCAAACTTTATAAGAAAAACTTTCTTACTCTTTGAGGCTATAAAGGACCCACGTGGCTTTAGAGAGAAGGACAAAATAATAGTCAAGACAGTGGTTCACGTCTACAAAGATGCTAATAAATTCTTGTGGGGTTGTTGAAGACCACTGGCCTCACACAGGTAGAGCAAGGGAAGAAGATTGTCTGTCTGAAGTAAATATAAATCACTGGAGAGAAGTCTGAGTCCAAATATTTTCCAATGTGCTGCAAAAATATACCTCAAAAAACATATCTAATCAATCTGTCTCATTACCATTAGAGAACTAAGTCATACATTCAGAGACGTTCATAGTCCTGATGGAGAATTTGTCCAATCTGACAATTTATCATGGGTTAATACCCATGGTCCTTGCAGTCCCAGAAGAATCTAATGATTTATGTCTGAGGTATTTTTTTGCTCATGGAACAAGTGCAGTGGTACTTGTCCTAACAAATGGCAAATATATGACAGGAGAGAGACCAATTGTTTTGGGAAAGGAACTTAGGCTAACTTAATATCTGTTTTGTTGTTTGGTTATTTTTGTGGGTTTGTTTGTTTTTTTTTAACCAAACAAAAAAAGAAAGCAAGAAGACCACCATGATAGAAGGCTTTTGGGGAAGAAAAAGGCTTGTATTAAATTGAACTGCTGGAATGGGTAGCAGAGATAGGACCTGGGCTGTCAGAAAAACCCTGGTGTTTGCCCAAGGTCCTTTGAGCTGGTCACCTTGGACAGTGCCACCATTTGCCCTGTGACCCTTCCCATTCTCCCAGGCAACATCAGTTCTGGTGAGAAATGGGTGTAAATCTATGTCCTCTAAAAGAGCATAATGCAAGAAAAAAAGGCTTCAGGCAGAAATCAGTTTTAATTTAGCTGTTGTAACCCATTGTTTCAGAGAACATGGGAACTGCTGTGTTACATGGAGACCTGATCTATTCTGATCACAGCCTGACTGTATAACTCACACTGATAAATAGCTTCTTTTATATTAAACATCTGTGGGAAAAGCTGCTTCCCATGCTGGCCACATGCCTGCTAAATAAAACCCAGAGGAAATTGGCCAGGCAGTTCTGCATGCCATTGTGAGAGAGGTTAAGGTTCAGCAATGACCTCTGGTCCCTTACAACTTCAACTGATGGAGCTAGATGCACCATGAAGTTGGTGTACTAAGTCTTTGCTTTGCTATAGGAGTGCCTTGACCATCTTTAAGTGGATCTTTAAGTGGATTAGCTTTAAGTGGATTAGCTATCACAACTTTGGAAATGTGTTTTAGGTGGTCAGAGTCCTCATTTTCCTTCCCTATCAGAAACAAAGATTGCAAAAATGCAGAGTAAAAAAAAAAAAAAGCAAAACCAAAAACCAAACAAACAAACAAAAAATCCCAACAACAACGAAAACCCACACACACAAAAAACCCCAAAACACTAGAAATGTTAAAATGCAGAAGATAGACTGAAATATTTTTTAAAGCTAGTTGATTTATGAAAGGGATTTTTATTAACAGTAACTTTCAAGTTACATAATTGGTTGCATGCAGAAAACTGTAAAATTATAATATTTTTTAATAATTTTATTCACCCCCATAAAATAACCAGTGATCAGCTGTGAAGCAAATACTATGTTCACAAAACAATTTTTAGTGATGAATGTTCCAATTAACCAGACTTCAGAACTCTTTTAAAACCGCTTTTTTTTTTCACTGTTGGTGAAGTAGCTTGGTGCTTTCACAGTGTGTCCTATAACAAACCTATCAAAGGGTCTGCAAATAGGAAAGTCACATTGCAGTATGATTTTACAGTTCAGTGTTTGACAATGGAGAATAATATGTGCTCAGGAACATTCAGTGTACCAGGGAGGATAGAAAGAATTTAAAAGAAAGAAAGAAGTACTCTTGTAAACTTAGTGGCAACTCAGACCTCTGGTTCTTTAAGAGTTTGGGGACCCATTTACCTTTTTATACACAAGTAAATCCATTGAAGACAAATATGCAATAGCTACAGCTAAGCTTTTGTGTAAATTTTGACATAATTTGGTGTATATTTCTATGTGGTCACTCCCAAAGTTGGGTACTTGGAAGTGATAAGTGAGAAATTCTGTTTCATTCAACTTGAAAGATGTAAATCAAATTTAACAGCTTATGGGTCTTCAAAGAAAGGAGATTGAAAGCTGAAGAAGGCAGTGTCTTGTTTAAAGAAAACAGAGATTTGTTTTGCCTGCCCTTTTGCAATGCTTGATATTAGCAAATTGTTTTTCCTGCAGAGAAGTGCAAAGAACCAGAAATTTTTAAAGAGGTTATTTATGGAAAGTAAATATTGAAATCCTTAGTACAAGAGTTTGCTGAGATGCCTGATTTTAAATGTCATTCAGGTGTTAAAAGTAAAGAAAAAGCCTGCTTTATATGTCAGCCAAAATGCAGACCGAAGAGGGTCAGGGATACTCAATGCTTATTAGTCACTGCAAGTAACCTAGTAAGAACCATTTGCTTATGTAATTAACTAGTGATAAATTTTACCTATATATGTAAAAAGAGATCCTATTCTAGACAACAAAGCCTAACTTGAACAATTGCAGATCATCACTTTTTGAGATGTAAGTGTAATGTTTCATTCAGCAATGTTACCTAATTCATAAGACCTCAGAGAATATACAGAAATGGGAGTACTTGTGTCCTTGTTTTTTCGGGTATTAGTCAGACCTTAAACAATGTTTGTGTTTTTCATCAAAAATAAGCTCTCAGGCAAACAGGGAGAGTTGTAAAAAGTGAACATACACCATATACTGGAATTGCTGGCATCCAGAGATTTTATCAGCTTTTTTGGGGTTTATTCTGTGGGTATTTACAATATACCTACCTTTTTTTTTTCTTTTATTACTCTCTCTTGGCACTAGTAAATACTACATAACACAGGGCATCTTCATGTCCAGACTGAAAATTGTTGTGCTGAAGTTCTTTTGTTCATGTGTCCTTATGAATTTTCACTGTGTGTGTCAGATACTGTTGACTTGTAAGTGATGGCTTTGGGAAAATTAATATTACGAAGAAAGCTCAGTCTTAGTTTGAATTTATCCAGCCATATAGTAACAAAAATTTCCCTCTATGTGTGTTTCATATATATTCTTAGACTAAAAAAACCCTACAGTTAACATGTGAGATCTGAGGATTTGAAAGCAAATCAACAGATACAAAAGCAACAATTTAAACTTCTAAGTCAGATGTGCAGAAGCATTCATTGAATACCTGAGCAAGGCAGCTTTTAACTGTGGCTTTCTCATACAGCTTATGGATCCTGTAGCATAGACCAAATCTTCCCAGAGGCTAGAAATAATTTGGCCCTCTGAAGAAATAGCTTGGGTGATAGAGACATTCAGCACTTTTCCATCTCTTAATTAATCCTTAATTTTGTCTCACCTTATTTCTCTATGAACAAAGCTATTCAGTCTCCTGGAAGCTTTTTGATTTAGATGCAAGACAGGCTCTGTCACAGTCTCTTCCTCTGAAGACAAAGTATTATCATCAATATGTTTTTTGCCTGTCTTGTTTGTTCAGACTTGTAATTTATTCTAGGTTTTGTATTGTAGTGTCTTTAGCACAGTACTTCCCCAGGCTCAGCTGAAGCCAGCATATAGCATTGTCATATCTTTCATCTGCATATTCCAGTTACAAACAATACACTTTAAGTGTCATTGGAACTTGGTTAAATTATTACCATCTCAAAAATACTATTAAAAAGTCACCCAAAATATATTGTCTGCCTTAGTTGGATGAAAGCTGCCTTCCTGTCCGGTTTTACATATGCCCTTTTTACCCCAGTGTGAATTCCACTCTGTGAAAAATTGAACTCAGAAAAGAAAGTCTGGAGTGATTTTCCTTGATTTTATTGTGTTGGAGATGGTTTTGCTCTCAAGGACATGAGGTATCGGTGGGGCAACAGAGCTGCAGTAGGGTAAGTCCTGAGGTCAGACCTTGCATTACCCTTTATTTGCCAGCAGATGCTTTCCTCTTCTCTTGCTGTTGCTGCTACCACTTTAAAAGAAAGCATCCCAGGAATTCTCTTTTGAAACAGGCTTCCCCTCTCCAAATCCAGTTGTACTATTTCATCTGGGTCATTTTCAGCCCCTGCCGCATTTTGGGTTTTTTTTTTACTGAATTTATTAGAAAATGTGGCCCTGCCATGAGGAAAGCATGGGGTTTTCACCATGTTGATTCACAGCTCTGCTCCAGTGACCCTCTGGCAGGTTCCTTTTGGAAACCATGGGCAGAAGAGACAGAAGCAGCCCCACAGGGGCCAAGAGAAGGCGCCAGCTCTCCTTGGTCAGCCAAGGGCTGTCCAGCCTCAGCCCATGCAGGATGAAGAGTAAGCTGGGCAGTCTTTGGCCACCCAGAGATGGAAGGGAGAGGCAGCACCCAGGAATTCCCCCACCTCAAGCAGAGCTGGGCTCACATCTCATGGTGCATGCCTGCATAACCCACCAAGCTGCTTCCAGGGATGCAGAGACGCAGGGACAACCCTGAACTGCTGCATTTGCCGTCCATTACTCTGGCGGCACCTGAACCTGGGTTGTGCCCTGCATAGATTTAACAGCTGGAAGGACTTGACATAGTGGACATAGGGGGAACTGCAACAGGAAAAAGGAAAAGGATGGAGGATGTGGAAGTGGGAAACTAAACTTTATCATTCATGTTACTTTAGATAATGGCACATGTTTCAGTTTAGCAACAGGGACAAAAAATCATTGCTGCCTTCTTCAGAAAACTGGACATCTGTTCTTACAAGACATTAGGAAATTTTCAGATATGATAGAATCAAATGTATTCCCTCGCTTCAAAATTAAGTACAAGATAGTCTTGTGCAGTTTGTATTTTTGCTATCTGCAGAATGCTGTTACCTGGATTTAAATGGGGATAATTTAGCTTGAATTTATTTATTTATTTGAATTAAAGGCTTACGTTTGTCTTTCAAAGACTTCCTGGTCTTTCTTAATTGACTCACCAGGGCAGCTATAGTGGATGTTACTGAGGTGCTTCATGCAACCAGGTGTGAAGTCCCTGCCTATCTCTCTGAGCTTCCAGCTATGTAGGCTGACAACAGGCACTGCACAGGATGAGCCTTTCAGTTAGCCTGGAGACACCAGCTGGTTCCTGCAGGACATGTAAGTTGGGAGGATGTCATTTCTCTACTTAGGTGTCTTTTTGTCAGAGCACTCAGCAAATGCCTTGTTGGGTGACATTTTGCAGTGCAGTATGGCTTTGCAGCCAGGGCTGTGCTGCTGGGCAGAAACAAAGAAATAAATCAAGTAGAGAGTCTTTCAGAATCAAAACTTGCATTTATTTCTGTTGTGAAATCCCTTATAAATTTCCTTAACAGTTGTGCCACACACAGTGAGGGAGGGTGAAGATGTCTGCTTCTGACAGCTATCACTGCTTCTTGCTCCAGCACAGTGTTTTATCACTACAGCTGGAAAGAGGCTCCAAGTTTATAAAATGCCTGAATCTGGGTCAAAGAATATTTCTGCTTATTGCAAGCTGATTTCCCTATCTGATGTATGCTGAAGAAGAGCAAGACATTACTGCACAGTTGCTGAGTTGTTGGTCTCCCTTCTGATAATGAGCTGTTTGGAGACTAAGAAGAAAACGAGCAAAAGTGCCAGGCAGGCAAGCAGCCCATTCTGTTAACTGATACTGCCCTATCCTCCTGCTGTCACCAAAGTGTTTAACCCAAAGGAAAAGAACACGCATCACAAACACGTGTATCCGAAGGACACCCATCGCACACAGGAGGAGAGAGAGACACGCAGAACACTGGGCTTGTGACTGATTCTTCGGTTTGTGGGTAGGGCTTCCTGGTGTCCCATTTCACTAGTCCCCTTTCTTCTGCTCAGTACTTCATGGCAAGATGACCAGATCCTCTCCCCAGTAATGTTGATTCTTACACCACAGAGAGATGGATTTGACCTGACCCCCTGCAAATCCTGAAAAATGATGTGTTAAATAGGCCCAGCTCAGAATTGGGATGGTGGGAAGGAGATACGGGCTCAGCTTCCACTAGTGTGTGTCTTAGAAACACCTTTCAGGTCATAAGCCTTGTCCTTAGGGGGTCTGACACTCTCACTGCTAGTGAAGATGCTCACACTTTTACCCTCTGAGCTGTGGGGAATAATGCCTGGAAGCTTCTCCTTCTGTTTTCCCAGAGAAAACCATGAGGCAGTTTTTCATCTGTGTTCCCGAGAATTTAATCCCATTTATATCTCAGACGAGGAAAAAGAGTTAGCAGTTTACCAAGAGTGAAGTTTTCTTCTGCCTCTACACTGCCGGTGTTTTATGTTAGTGTTGAGGAGCCATCCTCAGTTTTGTGCCATGGAAGCAGATGCTCTCACATACAGCATTTAGAGTTTCCCCACCCCTGTTGTCCTCTGAGGCTTATTCTTATTGTCCCAGTCAGCATTTGCTGCTTCCCATCCTAAAGACAGCTGCATTTCACTATTGAATGAACTGCATGCTTTTATTTCAGTTCATTTTGTACAGTATTTCTCTCTCAAGATCTCAAATACACCAGAAATCAAAATTTGTAGTGTTGTTGTGATTGTTTTCCTTTTTATAGATTGTGAACAGTAAATCACTTAGTCTCGTTTAATAAATCATATCATCTAAGCATCTATTTTGTTTATGCTGTTTCTTTGTTCACCTTGGCTTGCTTTTGATTCTAATCATAGGACAATGCTCAAAATCATACACAGGCTTGAAAATGTGATGTTTTTCAAAAAGAAATCTTTACTGATGAGTCTAACAAGAAATACTGCTGTATAAGAGTGTTTGGTTGCACACAGATTAGAACATCATGTCCTGACAGTTATTTTGAACACAAGGGAGTTGAGCTGAAGTCTAAAATGATCTTTCACTTTTTAAAAATTATTATTTGTAAAGCCAAATTATATTTTTAAAAGCTGTGGTATGGAAATGCAAGGAATCTGATTTTTTTCCTTTACTTCCCCTTACTCTTGGTTATGGTCACACAAAATCTGACTTTGACTCAGTCTTCTTCACTGATCTAGTGAGATTAAAATACAACACAGGTTATCAGTGAAAGAAAAAAAGCTGTAGTTGTACCTCAGAAGGATCAAAAGACAGTTTGGATGCTCTCTGAAATATGAAAACCTCAGATGCAGCAAAAGTGAGATGGGCATTTGAGCCCTAACTTTCCAGCTGCCCTGTTTTAGGCTGTGAAGGACTGTCTGCTATTTTGTGAACAAAACATGAACCGTGTGCATGTGTCTGTGTGTCTGTGTCAGGCCTTTTGTTTAGGAGCTTGGCCGCTGTTTCCATTTCAGAAGAAATAAGATAAATCCTTTTGACATTCCAACTCTTTTTCTTCTTGGCTGTAACTCATAGTGAATACTTCAAATTTGGCAAAGCATTTTGTCTGCCCTAAAAGTGCCTTTCTTCACAGATAAATTATTTGCTGGTAGACATTTGACAGCTCTAGTCAGGACTGCAAAGGTTTTTGCACATTTAAAACCCAAAGAAGAGCCTGTGTGAGTTTTTTCCAGCTCTCTATTGTTCTCTTAGAAGATACGGCCTCTCTCAACAAGCCTTTCCTGCCATCATAGATCATGGCTCTGTATCTGCATGTAAGTATTATTATACATCCTTTATTTCTGCAATGTGACTTGAAATTTCTTACCATGTGCTTTTCTTTAGCATTTTAGAAAAGTGGAATTTATGGTTTGTTTTTTTTTTTTTTTGACTTAAGGAATAAATAGAATAGTTTATTACCATCACCTGTTAGCGTTGGTAATCAAATGGGTCTTGAAAAATCCTTCTTCTAAGATGTGTATGCCTTTTATGGTTATCTGCATGATTCAGAAAGTTAATGTGAGAGTTGCTTTTTGCATCATTAACAAGTCAGGGCAGGACCAAAGTTCTACTTTGGGCAGAAAACTCTTCAGGCAGGAACACAACAGGGGGAATATATCTGCTGCCAATTTCTCACACTTTTTAAAACTTCTTCCTTTTGGGAATTCTCATCAGAGTCTTTATCCCTTGACAGATGAGACATTTTCCACTTTCATTCTGCATGAGGTGGAAGACATTACACATGTGATAGGGGTGAGCTTTGGGAGGGGAATCTTGTCAGTTATGCAAAACTGAGGAATTTATGGAGAGCAGTGATGTATTCTGTGTTAGCTGAGAAAAAACAGAGGTTCACTAGTTTCTGCCAAACCATGTCATGTAGTAGGCACTAGGATAGGAATGTGATGGAAGCAGCACAGCACCCAGAGGCCTATCTTTCACGGATTTAAAAGGAATGTCCCCCAATGTCACTTTCTGTTCTAATCGTGACAGACTGATGTCTCGCTTGCTGTAAGCTGGATGTGACTACCTGCAGAGATTTCAAAAAGAGCACCACTATGATCTTGTTTGTGAAAGAAAACAGAACTGGAAGACAAGAAAGAACAGTAAAAATCTGATTCCTTGCATCTGTTGAGAAATACCCCCACATGTGCTCATTTTCATTCGCTGTTTATTTCCTTTCTCATGCAGTATCAGGCTTCTTCCAGAACAGCCAGTTTGCTGAGGTCATACCCAAGGGTTTCTTCTGCTCTTGCCTGAGAAACCTGGGCTCAGCAGCAGAAGAAATTCTTAAAGTAATGTCAGGTACAGGTCCTTAATGCTGAATTGCAAAAATTAATCTGTAGAAATCTGATCAGTGTTTTATCAGACTTCTCTTTACAGCTCTTTACCTGCAGTCAATAACAACATTGTGTATATTATTTTACATGTGAATATCAAGAACTCTGAAAGAGATGAATAGGACACTGAGACAGCTTGGAGTGTTTTGTGGGGGTTTGGTGGTTGTATGTTTTTTTTTCACTGTGAGTAGGTAGAAATCAATTCTTTGAGCAGACACTCTGAGTTCTGTAGATACAGACACTTACACATCAAGGAAAACCAAAGTCAGCCCTGTTCTCTTTTTGAGACAGAAGAGGGGATAAAAGAACAAGGGTAGTACCATGGTTTTATGGCAGTCCCTGTCACCTCAGTTCCTTTGCTCAGTGATGTTTGCTGGTCACAGGACTGGGAAGTGAGCAGCAAGGAAGGCAACAACACTGCTAGGGCAGAAAAGCCAATCTGGCATAAAGTAATTTTTTCACTAACTAATGGAAACTGTGTTGTGAGTTGCTCACCCAGGTCAGAGTGATGAAACATCTGTGTAGATAAGCAGCTTGCAAGTCCATGAAGTCATAGGTGGCTCTTCATTCAGGTGTGAGACAGGGAATGAATGCCTTTACTTTTCTTTATAGCTTCAGAGTACTTACCAGAAAAAAATTGGAAACAAACTGCTCAAAAACTAGATTAAGGCACAATAATTCAGGTGATTTTTTTTTTTTTTTAATTATTAATTTACAGACCAAGTGTAGATTTATCACTTAAACGAGCTTCGGTAGAACTTATGTGGCCTGAGCTCATTACTCAAAAGCACCTTGAGCAAATTTGAAAATGTTGCCTCAGCAGCACCTGGACAGCAAAACCCTCTTTAACTTATCAATCAAAGCACAGCCTGGCCATCATTAGCTGCTTAGGTATAGCACCTAATTCAGCCTTGGTCTCAGGTGCAGTTAGTAATAATAGTGCTGCTGTGGAGAGGTTTGCAGTTTCTGAAAGGGTCATCTGGGCTTTCTGAGGCAGTGTCATCTGCTGTAGCCAAGTAGGGGGTTTGTCAGACTAATCACTACCAGGGATGGATGCTCTTTCTGTGTAGCTATTTTTGGCTGAACAATCTGAACACAGGATATTTGGTAAACATCAGCATTGGATATTTATTTTTGTCAAAATAAAAGCTCCTGCATGATTTGTAAAACTGTAAATAAAGAAAAAGTTTCCTCTGCATTGAAATTTGATTCATTATTTGCTTGAATGACTACACAAATAGCACAAAACCCCTGGTCATGAATATGAAGCATAATGATGATAAGAAAAACAGATGTTCTATCCTTCTCTGCTCACTGGCATCCAGTTGCTGAGCTGGTTGCTCTTCAGCCTCTATTTGAGATAGTTGCATAGAAAATTAATGGTGGCAGCACAATTTTAAAATCAAATATTAAAAAATGCTTTATTTGCAAGGTGGACATTCAGATTTTCCTGCTTAATTTTCAAATAGGTCCCTCAAATTACTGGCTAGTTATATATGTTGAGATATATTGCCACAATTAGAATAATCACAGGATTACAGGATGTCAGGAGTTGGAAGGGACCTTGGAGATCTTCTAGTCCAACCCCCCTGCTAGAGCAGGATAATCCAGCATAGGTCACACAGGAAAGCATCCAGGCGGGTTTTGAAAATCTCCAGAGAAGGAGACTCCACAACCTCTCTGGGGAGCCCGTTCCAGTGCTCTGTGACCCTTACAGTAAAGAAGTTCCTCCTCATGTTAAGGTGGAACCTCCTGTGCTTCAGCTTACATCCATCCCCCCTTGTCCTATGACAGGGCAAGAGTGAGAAGAGGCTGTCCCTTTCCTCTTGACACTCAGCCCTTATATATTTATAAACATTNACTCTCTCGAGCAGATCCCTGTCTCTCTTGAACTGGGAAGCCCAGTTCAAAATAGAATAATTTACATTGGAAAATACCTTTAAGATCATCAAGTCCAACTGTTAACCTTACGTTGACAAGTCCACCAGTAAACATGCCCCTCAGCATCACATCTACATGTGTTTTAAATACCTCCAGGGATGGTGACTCCACCATTTTCCTGGGCAGCCTGTTCCAATGCTTAACAATCCTTTCAGTGAAGAAATTTTTCCCAATGTCCAAACTAAACCTCCCCTGGTGCAACTTGAGGCTGTTTCCTCTTGTTTCCTACCGTTTGTTAATAGGGAGAAGAGACCTACTCCCACCTCACTACTCCTTTCGGGCAGTTGTAGAGAGCAGTAAGGTCTCCCCTCAGTCTCCTCCAAGCTAAACAAACTCGATTTCCTCAGACTCTCAAAGGACTTGTTCTACAGACACTTCACCAACTTAGTTGCCCTTCTCTGAACTTATTCCAGCACCCTGATGTCTTTTTTGTGATGAAATAACTGAACACAGTACACAAGCTGCAGTGTCACCAGTGCCGAGTACAGGGGGATGATCACTTCCCTCCTCCTTCTGGCCACACTGTTTCTGACACAAGCCAGGATGTTATCGGCCTTCTTGGCCACCTGGGCACACTGCTGGCTCATATGCAGCCATGAACTACATTCACTGCATTCCGTCATTTTGACGTGTAACCAATAATATATGTCAGTGTTTTCTCTGCATGGCAAAGAGTAGAAAAGAAAAGTCCAGGGGAGTTCTCAGGACAGACAGGCAGCGCACAGGTAATAAATTCCAGCCCACGGCATCTACATGCCATGCACAGAGCTTGAAATGGGCCCAGCTGGTGTCTAGTCAAGGGTGGTTGCAAATGGCTGCAATCCATTTAGCTATGAGGGAAAATACCGCAGAAAGACGCGCGCACAGAGCTCTAGTGGTGACGTGCTTGCCATTTTAGCCTTCTTTAATCTGTAGAATCAAGCAGACGTTACAGCAAACTGAATCCACTCATGTGTCCAATCATAGTCAGTACAAATTTAATTAATCATAAGAAATAAATACATAAATGCAACATTTATATGCATAGAAGACACTTTTAAGTAACAGTTTTAGCTTAAGAATTTAACTGTTGGAGGTTTTTTTACCAGTGACAAAAGAGTGAGAATACAGCATTTTCGTGTTCCAAAATGCAGTAAGATGTAAAATAAGGACATTAGTTCCGAGTTAGGGCATCGATGTCCCTGGCTACAGAAGTACTTCATTAAAAGCTGTGTAGAAATATCAGTTAAATTAAAAAATACTATTTCACGGGCACTGAATGGGAAGGTACCAGGTCACTGGAGGAGGAGAGAGCCCCCCTAATGCCCGAGCGGCTCGGCGGGGTCCCCCTTCTGCCGGCGCNCAGCGCGCGCTCTCTGCTGCCGCCGCGCTCGCTGTCCGGCATCGGCCGCCAAACCCGAATGATTGACTGTGAAGAGTAAAGTGTCTTTAGACTGCCAACGGCCATCTGCATTTCAAAAGCCTTTGGAACAAAGGCCACGAGTGGTTTTTAGTTCCGCAGCCGTAGGAAATGGTGATAAACGTTACAAACATTGAGTAAATTTAAGCTCACGTTTGCAAAGGGTAAATAAATTAATTTGGGCTTTCAGTTTCATTGAAACGTTTCTTTTACTGGATGGGAAGGCAATCAGTCCATTCATATATTTTTCAGTAAATCTTTTCCCATAATATTAAAACTTCATGATTTAGTATCTGGTATCACTGGATCTTTGGGCATGATAACAAAATTGGGGTTTATATGACTCCATACCTTAAATAGAAACGAGTTATGTTGTGTTATTGCCGGTTGCCTGATGCAAATGCACCACCCGACTTTATTGGAGCGAATGTCGGGCCCTGGGCTGGAAGGCCAAGCTGGTCTCTGTAACCCCTGCAGGAGATGTGGGCCCTTTGCTGACGGAGAAGCGAATCCCAGGCCACCTCATAGATGCAGCCCAGCCCCTGCCCCACCGTGTGGGCACAGACACACTGGGTGGCCAGGGGAGAAAGCCCATGGCCACCACCAGGCATCTCTGGGTGCAAAACCCCTGGGGTCAGGATCTCTGCAGGGTCTCAATTTCAACTTGCCACTGCAAGAGGAGCACAGTAACAGATCCTCCGGCAGTGGAGAATGAAGAACAATCCTCCTCCATGTCCACAGATTCTTCAAGCCCTCCACTAACTCTTGGCCCAAGGGTTTATGGCTGCCCCTCAGACTGCCAAACCCTTCCCTTGACAGTGCACCTGAGCAGGTGGTAGCGGTCAAAGGAGTGGGAAGTTTGCTTCTTCTTCCACTAGGAAAGTGGCCTATGGGGCTCAGTGAGTGACTTGACATGTGGCAGGGCCAGGCAACAGCTGGCCACTCTGCTGGCTCCCAGGAATCCCTGCCTGGCCAATCACACAAACACTAGAAGTGTCTGGGCGTGGCACAGTCATGGAGAAACACCTGGTTCACCCACTAATGCTCTCGTTCCCTTTGGCCTTACTTCTTCAGTGTCACTTAGTGACAAATACCTGCCCTTTGGGACAGGCCTACCTATATCTGCAAGAGCCAGGCACATTCGTGCTGCACTTGCATCAACAGGGACTCATCACACTGCAGCTTCAAAGAACTGGTTTCAAGGAAAACATTAAAAATAGAATAATAAAGCTGAATGTTGAAGTATATTGATTTAAGATAGATTCAGAGATACACGTTTTTAAAATCAATGAGGACTTCCATCATTAAATAACACAGCCTCTAGTTTAACACAGACACAGAATTCTCCTGAATTAATTTGTGCTTCAAGTTCAAAATGAGGTATAATGAACTACAAAAGTGCATAATTAGATGGCCCATTTCATCTTAGAGAAGCTGGTCATACCAGCCTCCTTAGTCCAGCTGAGTGAATTGACTAATTGAGTATAATAGCTGATCAGCAGGCATGGACTTCTGGGGATTTCATTTACTTACTCTGTAGGGTCATCATAGTAAAAAACTAGCTATTCTATACTCTTTTCCGTATTTCACTTTCAGAAACACTGAAAGCACTGCTGCTGGGGAAAAGAGAGGTTTTTCAAAGAATAACAGAGTAAAACATCTAGAAGCAACCTCCTGGGAGATCCAAAAGGTGCATGAACCTTGAAAGGGATCTGATCTTAAATGCTATGGCTTCTCTCTGTAATGTGGAGGCTTAGGAACGGGCTTAGGGTAAAGGCCCTTCAAAGCTTAAAGACTTTTCTTCCTTTCAGTTTTGGAATAGATTATGGGGTTTTTTTTTTTTTTTTTTTTTTTTTTTTTTTTTGTGTGTGCATCTGTACTACAAAATAATGCACGGGGCCACATTCTATGGCAGTTATGGTTATGTGAAAGGTTATGACTTTCTGTCAGTTTACATATACTTTCCCAAGCTTGCACTTCAGGAATAGCATACAGAAAGAGACAGTTCCTTTAAGATCTTCCCACAGGGAAATTAAACCCTACAACCTTGTGTTCTATCCCTATTCCAATATTTTATCTGTATTTTCTGATCTAGCAAAAGATGGACCTGCCCATGGCACAGGGTTTGGATGAGATGATCTTCAAAGGTCCCTTCCCACTCAAACCATTCTCTGACTCTATGATCTATTTTTTTTTTTATTTTTATTTTTTTTAAATTTTTTTTGGTCTCCTTAATGCCCATTTTTAAAAGTATAATTTTCCTGATATTTTAGATTCAGTTGACATTTGTTCTAAGCCCTTACCTTGTGTGAGCATACTTCATTGCATATAGGCTATAGAAATAACCAGATGTTTGTCAGCCATTTTCTGCACTTAACAGTCCAGCATTACCCCTCCAATCTGTTCCAACAGGCAACAGACATCCTGTGACATGGTGCATAGCTTCCAGACATAGCTCATGGACATCTTATGTGCCACTTTGTTTATGTTTAATTGAAGAAAACAAATAATTAACTATCTTGAGACCACTCCTTTATTCTAAAAAGCCTGCAGAACAGTAATAATGCTTTTGTTCTTGGGTCATCTCATTCTCTGTCTGTCCCCAGCTAATATATTAGCTAACTTTTGAACTATCCGTTACTGTCAGGAGCAAACAGAAATGAGTAAAAAAAGGATAAATTTATCATTGTATAGCAAATTTCTCTTGTCCCTCATGTCCCAAAAAGTATCTCATGGAGACTCCAAATAGTTCTGAATCCAAAGGTGAAAATAACAAATTTATAAATGCTTTGACAAACTGAAAATTAAATATTTTGACTCTTCAGTCAAAATGATATTTGGTAAAATAACCTCAGAATGTTTTATTTTCAGCTTCCCACCCTCACTAACCAGCTGGTAAGGCTGCCCACCAGTCCGTCCCCACCTTTCTTCCCTAGCATCTATTCTTGTCTGCAAATAATCTTCTTTGCAGTGGTAGGAAAAGTGACTGAGTGAAAGATGAAACCTACAAAGACATTCAGAAATAATTTAACATTGGACTGAACATCTAATCCATCAAACTGCTATTCGTCAATATACATAAAGGCTGCCAAGGACCGTCACCATAAAGGTGATGTCGGTGCTTACACAAGGGAAACTCCCTGCTGAAACACAAACTTTGCCAATAGAGCTGGGTGTCCCTGGTATATACCCAGCAATGGTACTATTCAGAGGACCAAATTATTCTTCCTGCAGTGCTACATAAATCTTCAGAAAAAAAAAAAAGACAGCCATATGGAGGATGTCAACAAAACACTTGAAAATGTTAGTGACCTACCGGGAGGCATCTTTCTCCTGTCCACCTTTCTTCATTACCAAGAACAACACTAGTATTGATAGCCAGTTACAAGCAAACTGTGTAATGAATTCAGGAATATTCATAATTTTCTAAATATTTGATAATTATAGCATTCATCTCCAAGCTTATTACATGGGAGATGTGCCTACAGAAATAAACTGGGTAATAATTTACACAGGACTATAGTGACAGGCAGATAGAGAAGACTTGGGAGTATGAAGCAATTTCTTTACTTGCCACCCAATAAAGTTTGGTGCTTGTCGTGCACTCACTCTCAAATGCTTGGTCTAGTCCGTACTGAAATGACCCCAGTAATGTGTCTGCCTCTTCTTTTTGTAAAATAGCTCTACAGTTTGATAAGATATTTTAAGTTTTCTTAAGTTTTATTATAATAATTGTTTTCCCCTTCTTGTCACTCCAGTTGTTTACATCAGCAGAGCCAAGAGAAGTCCTCCTGAATGTTTTTATTAACTTGGCAAGTGCAAAGAGGCAGCTTTGTTCCAGAATGGGAGGAGAAATAAATGCATTTTTTAACCAAAATCTCTTTGCTCAGGGAAGAAACTGGCGGTTTGAAACTATCAGGTCACATCTAGTCCCATTTAGCAATTCAGAACATTGCTTATACCACTGAACTCTAAACAAGTGGACATATAAGACTCCCAGTATAAAATTCTGATGGATGAGAACAGATCATTTTGAACATAACGAGACAGATGCTAAAGATAAAGATGTTTTTGAAAGAAGATTTTTACAAGGCTGTGGAGGAGAGAAAGTTAAAACTAATTAATTTGATTCAACTAATATTGAAAATGAATGTAAGGATATCTTCAAAAGCTGTTTGTTAATAACGTGGCTGGTTAATTAGATCAAAAGAGAAAGATTGCGGAAGGGAATGAAAACTGAAAATGCAGCATATACTTGTGGGGGTACATGTTCAAGGACACTCATGGAAAATCCTGCAAAACTCCCTTGTTCATCTTTGAAAATCTTCCTCTCTCACCATTTCAGATGAAGGTTGACTTTGCTGTCTTGGAGCTTACACACACACAGTGATCCTTGTGTTACAGGAAGGTTATTTTTATAAGATGAACTGCTCTCTCATATTCGACTGATCACAAGAGATGCTGTGCCAAGCTCCACGGCCTCCCTTGCAGAATGTCTAATATCGGCAACTGCTTTCTTCTGACAGAGAAAAGCACAGTGGGAACTGTGGATTTAGTGCTCACTGAGACTAATGAAAACCCTCCCACTGATAGCTGGACTAAGGATGAGGCCCTAAATTAGTTCAAAGCAATAAAAATGAACCCATATTAGTAGGTAGATATAGTAAATTTCATGCTGTAATGGTGGATATAAACAAAATTAAGTCTCTTTAGTTTTCATCAGCTTTCCTCCCTGAAGAGTATGTTTTCCAACTTCACTGCATCAAGGCTGACCTGCTACTGTTACACACACCAGTGGATACATGTATTTGAATGTTACGGCCACAATGTTCAAATGAATGCAGCGAAACCGGAACCATTCCTCTCCTCAGAACCAGACCTGTTGCTACAGTGATCAACAGAGCATTAAATATCATCTCTTATTACAGGGAATGCTGCATAAATACTGTGAGTCCAGTGCATTCTCAGCTGGTAAATATTGACCACTGAATGCCTGCAGATGAAATGACTGATCTGAGAGCCTGTACTAACTATGGGATCTCTGTCAGTGGTCAGGGGAAACAATATCATGGGTAAACCAGAGGTGAGCAGAGGAGAGAGAAGACCTTTGCTGAGTGCTGAGTGTGGGTATGGCAGTACATACTGGTGCAGAGTGTGCCTGGGCTGCATGACCATCATGGGCATGGCTCAGGATAGAGGCAGGGATGTGGTGGGCAGATTTCATTCTTGTCTTCCATGCCTAATCAGTGGTTATATGGTGGGAGGTAGTTCCTAAGTAGGAAATAACTTGAAGGCTCTGATGATTGTAAATGTTTGCCTTTCTTTCTGGGAGGGGTTAACTACAGAGACTAGAGCCTAACAGCCTCATGTGAGCAGTGGCAAAGTCTGCCTGCCTGCCTCAGCCATGTTAGCATTGCTGTACAGACAGCCGGCATGACACAGCTTTATCCCATCCCTCTCTCCTGCCTTGTGAGATGAGAGATTCACATTCAAGCTGGCAGAGTTCTGGTTTCAGTGTTTCTACTGCTAGATTTTTTTTCTCTTTTGAGATGGTCTTTTCTGAAATTACTGTAATTTAATTTGGAAGTCATTAGATTGCTATTATTAAGTACTAACGTATGTTTGGATTTGGACATTGACTGCCTTAAACTATAGGAGTTAACACTCTGTGGCTCGTCTGTGAAGATGCAGCTATACAATACAGCTATTTCCTTAAAAAACTGTTTTTCTTTGTAGTCGCCTCATACACAGAATCACAGAATCACACAGAATAATAGAATGTTAGGGGTTGGAAAGGACCTCTGAAGATCATCAAGTCTAACCTCACAGTAAATGATACCCTGTAAGTAAACATATGTGTCAGTCTGTGGAATAATTATTGGTATATAGCAAAGACTTTTATTACATTACTCATTCAAAAATCTTACAGCTACAAAATGGATCTTTCATAAAATGTGAAGACACTCTTCCTTCCTACTGAAATATTGCTGAATGCTCAGTATTACCCAGCATCATACTTCAGTGGGAATCTACTGGACATTTCAGAAAGACTGGAATTTGTCCAGGTTTAGTGCTTTTTGAAAATCTTAATGAGAAAATACCCTTGTGCTACTTAGTCCATTTACAGCTCATACAGTTCTAAGGTTGTTTCTAGAGAGCAGAACAGCTAGAATCGAGCTTGATCCCCTTGGTTTAGGTATGTACCATTGCACTGAAGTATTTCTGTACTTGTCACTGTGCATGTATTGGTGCAGCTATTTCATTTTCCATCTGCTTTACTTTTCTTATATTGCATGTCATCTACCCTGCTGGGTTTTTTAAAAATACTCTATTAATCTTAATACCCATACAGTTCTCCTGTGTGATTGGTGATATTAAATAAGATAATCAGGGCACTAAAGCATAGCCCTGTCAATCAGTGCCAGGTAAGAAGGTAGCCCTGAGCAGAGTATTGCTCCACATGCTCTCCAGACATCCCTTCCAATTCAAATTATATTATGTTTTTGTGAGTCTATATTTATTTGCCCAGTGGACAAGTTCAATTGTGACCTCTGAGTTATGATTTTTCTTTGTATTTAGGCATTGTGATTATTAGACACCTCTTATTTCTTGCTCAGTATTGCTAATTTTCTACAATTTAAGAATACAAATTAATGCTACATATAGACAAAATTGGCATCTTAAATGGAGATCTTGTTTATAAGAATCTTAATATAATTTTTGAAGTAGTTGTACTGTGTCAAAATTGCAGATGAAAAGTTCCTAATCTGGATCGTAAGCCAGACACTTCTTTGTGTTCTGTTGTATGTGAGAAAATAAAATATTTTTCAGCACATAGAGAATGATTTTTACAAGTCAGATGAATTATGCAAAGCACAATGACAGTTCTTGTTTCTTAACAAAGAAATACGATTACGATATTCATCGAGAATAAAACTATCTGAAAATTAGTCCTGGAAAACGGGGGGAATCTTGTGTCAGGTTTTTCCTTCCTCCTGCTTGGCAAGGTGAAACTACCTCAAAAAAAAACCTTAGAAACTTTTGTGCAGTCTGCTGCTACATCGCTTTAGAAGGCAGAGAGCATGGAGCTTGCCATGGAGTTAGCTAGAAGATGACAGCTAGAAAACAGATACCCCAACTGTTATTCATATACTGTATCTCTGGCAGGTTGTTTCAGGGTACTTTTCTTTCTCTGCACTTTTTCCTTTCCCAGGAGTACTGAAGGGTAGGTGAATGAGGCTGAGAACCTGTGAACCAGAGCAAACTACCCAGGGACCTGGTGATTCTGAACCCATACACAGGGTATAAACACAGCCCTGACAAAATGCTGAGTTTGGAGCTGATTCTTCTCAGAGCAAGTGTGTCTTGCAGTCAGACCCTCCCCTTGAACCATATGTACACAATCTAAGGATACTTCCAGAGTGAGCCTCTGTGGACTTCCTGAGCCACCCAACCACCACTTTTGGTGAGTGATACATTTCTGGGTAGCCTTGAACGGAAGGTTTTCCCTTTATGAGTGAGTGTGCACACATTTTGGTTCATCTTTCTAGAAAGAATAGTCCTTAAGGCTTAGGCCTAGTAGTATATTTCCAACTGACATCTGAAATTGAAATTTAATCTTGTGCACACATCTTGGATATCTACCACTGTCTGTTTCGTGAGTGCCTCTGTGACAGAAGTAAGAATACATTTCAATGTGTAAAGGGAAACAGAAAGACCAGGAAGTTACTAATACACCAAAAATAATCACATTTTCCTTTTGAAGGCAATAAAGGAATGTGGCTATAGGACTGTACAAATTCATAACTTAGAATCATCAAGATTGAAATATGGTGTTTCTTAAAGTTGGGCATTAGGCTCTATTTGCCTGTTCAGAAGACAAAAAGAAAGGGAGATATTTGACAATGCGAACTTCTAGTATGGGAGGGGATTATGTTTTGATGATTTTTTACAGTGCATTTCGATCTTATGTAGGCAGCCTAAGATGAATTAAACATATGTTTGTTTATTTTTTTTTCTTTGGTGAGAGGTACATCTGAGGAGACTGGAAAGAACCTCAAGGGGCTATAGAAAAAGGGCATTGCAATGTCTATTGATTGATAACCAGTCCAGAAAGTAATTGCACTGAATGCTTGTAAACCTCCTCAAAATATCACTTGATCAGAGGGAAGTGATAATGATGATTAATATCTGGTTGTCCAGACTACTATTTCATTGTGGCTTCTTTGGTATATTCTCGAGAGGTCTTACCTGTATTGGCTTAGGTTAAGGTATAGAAAACGTTTCACATGTGCATGCTATTACTCCCTCTAAAGGAAAATTGACTCTATAATTTGAAGGCTCCTTCCTATGATTTTTTTATCAGTCATTAAAGAAAAATACAGGCAGAGAGCATAGAGAAAAATAGTTAGGAACACAGCTCCAAAATACAAACCTGAATTTAAATACCTGAATGAACAGACGTAGATGTTATCTTCTCATTTTTTTAATTATATGTGGATTTATTTATAATAAATAGTTCATCAAACTATATACAAATTATATCCTTTTGTACAAGCATTGTAATATGCATTTTTTTTGGTTATTGTGCTAGCACTGCAATATAATAAAGTCCATAAATATGTGCCAAATTAAAAGACTTTTCATAACTGGGCATAAATAGAGCTTTTGGAGAAAGTCAAAGGTGTCACAGCCACATCAGAATTCACTGGTCCATTTCTTAATTTTTATATAAAAATTCCATTTTATAGATAATAAGAAAATCCTTGCAGCATATATTTGCAGTATTATATGCACAGTGTTAGTGGCAAAAGCCAGCCTCTAGTCTTGCAGTAGGACAGTATCTGAAGTATTATTTGATCATTCAGAAGTGCCTCTGTATATCACCCCTTAATGTCTAAATCTAATATAGCTATTTATGACATTGCACACATCTTCCAGGATACACTTTTCCTGCAGGGAATTCTCCCTGCTATGATAAAGAAATGATGGATTAACCGTCTTCCTTAGTGTTTCTGCATGTAGCAGTCAATGTGGTTACAAATATGGAGAAAAAAACATTATCCAAGCTCCCCTTCTTGTTAATTCAGGGAAATTTTGCTGTTGCTTTTCTATGAAGGCTTTCATGATCAGGGTGAAAAGGAAAGAAATAGAGTATCTTGTGTGAATACAAAGCAGGAACTGGAAGTACTATGTTTTCAATGGACTCCACCTGTGAAATAATACATGACAAAGGGGTACTCCTGTTTTAGTTTGTAATCATAGTTCTTATTTGCCATGGTTTTGGCAATTTCTCTAGAGCTGCACATACATCCTGCATTTCAGATAGTGACCAGTCACTTTTTGAAATTTGGAGGGACAGAGGAAGCTGTTTCTCTACCATTTCTTCTTGATTTTCCTGCCATGAGGCTTTTATTTTTCTTATTTTGCAATGTAAGCAAAGAGAAAGTGACATAGAAGGGAAACAGTGAAAATGGACCAATGCATAGCTACCATAAACAACTTGTCAATTTGTTCTGTGGCAGTATTTGCCTCCCCAAAATGTTCACAAAAATTAGATTATAAAGGATTTATTTACAAGCCCATGAAAGGTTGGCACTTAGTTGACAGAACTCTTGCTCCTGTCTACCGTGGTATTGAGAATTGATAGTATGAACTTACTCCAGATGCTGACTTTTCATTCCTATGTTTTTCTCAACCCCTTTTGAGGGGCTTTGACAAACATTCTTTAGGAAGCCACTGCAATCAAATCCACAAATCTGTTCAGAAGAGAAGGAGAAATGCAACTTGTGCAACACTGTTACATTCTTACAGTCTCTGCATGATTCACTTCCATTAAGCAAAGAAAGGAACATCAGATATGTGGGCTGATGTGGAGTTTCAAGCCACTGATGTCCATATCATTTTATCTGCTCCCTTTGAATGTCAAATATGGCACAGGCACACTGGAAATCCTAAAAAGGCCTGAGTGAACCTATGAACCACAGCCCACAGAGCTGTGCAGCAATCTTGATATGCTCCAGATCTCCATCAGCAGTATCACTGGTGTCCATGAGGATGTGCACCATAGACTATGCAAATGGCAAGCCTCAACAATATTCCAGAGCCCCCAGCAGCAGCAGACCTGCCAAGATAGCAAGCCAGGTCAGAAGTGAGTATCTGTGAGTGTCTATTACTATTACTAATTTACATGATTGAAAATATAAGGTTCCCAAAGCTTTTAAAAAGCTATGGAAAGAGAAAGACAGGATTTCTAGACGCTTACTTAATAGGAGTCAGGAAGAGAGAGAAGTTTCCTTACACAACAAGGACTTACTTTATCTTGAATTTTTGTTTACATTATTTTTAGGATAACCCCAAAACTGGGACAGTTGCACGAACTATACAAGGCCACCACAACAGAGGCTGAAATAGTAAGGCAGTCAGAGAAAATTACTTTTTTATCTGATTACTCTTTCTTTCCTCAGCTGGGTCAGGTTGTTATAATTCTGTTTCTCCCTTTCTCTGTCTCAAAAAAAGGACTTTGCTGATCCCACATGATAGGATCATCAAACTTGTGAAACAGAATTCTGTGAACTTACGCTATCTGCTGATAAATTTTACTTGAATCTGAAATGCTTCTTAAGCAACTTCAGAAAGTTGGTAGGCACTGGATACAGATAGGTCAAGAAATCTCTAATAGGAGCTTAATAAATCATTGTTAGCTCATAGATGAGGCTTCATCTCAGACAAAACTCCTCTTTCCTTCAAGTAGAATATTTCATGCTGGTCGAATAACACTTCAGTGAAAAACAGCTCTTCTGCTTCTTAGGTGTTTTTCAGTCCTAAAAGTGAGGCCATGTTGAAAACATAAATTACCTTTTCAAGTTCTGCCATTCTGCACTTCTGAGACGGCAGAGTTCCAAGGAAAAAACATCATGTTATGCTTTACCTTACAGCCTCACTATGAGGGCTCATCCATGCTTGAGAAAAAGAGGGATTGATTTTAAATTTACAGGTAACAAGTACTTAAAAGCAGACCTGGAAGCTGATTTGAAGCTTCCAATTCACTTCCCCAAGAAGACGAACTTTAAGTGAATGCCAACTGGCTTGGAGGAGTTGCTGGCAAAATCTATAAATCACTGATTAGAAATATATAGGTTGGAATTTTTTATTCTTTACATCTGCACCTTAAACTCAGAAATTTTCATGTTTTCTCTGGCTGGGAAAGGTGAAATATCTTTGTCCCATGTGAAAAATCACAGAATGTTAGAATCATAGAGTGTTCAGGGTTGGAAGGGACCTTGAAAGATCACCTAGTCCACCCCCCCAGAGCAGGGGTTATTGCTTGACAGTTGTTAGAGCCTAACTTCACTTCTGTTTATCCTGCTCCCAGTCCAAAAAGGAGAGATAAAAGAGAATAAAATAATCACATCAAATGCCATAAATGATTTAAAAATGCATTTACAAAGAGGAATTGATGAACCTAATGTGAAACCACATGCAGCTAAGGCAATTTGCAAACCCAGAGCAGGGAAACAGTACCATCAGTTGAGTGCTATTTCAAGTAAAGCAACCTGGTTTCACATTGGTCAGTATGGTGCCATTTCCCTCGGCTTTCATTTTTTCTAGACTTTAAATAGCTCATGTGTTCTGTCCGAATTGTCTAGGGTTCTTGTTTTACATTTTCTTTCATCGAGAACTTTTAATTTAGGTCATTTTTTATAGCTTGTATGTCAAAAAAAGAAAAAATACTAAAAAGAAAACACTGTTGCTGTAGGCTAGTGCTGTCTGTGCGATCTTTTCTGAAATTAGTACCATAATTGTTATTTCTGGTGTGACGCTATGTTCAACAAATGAATGTATTTTAAAAATTAGTTGTCTGAACGACAGTGGCATAAGTGAGTATCAAACACTGTGTTCTTTTACAACCTACGTGAACAGAACAGAAGGGTCATGAGTAAAAGCAGGGAACAAAAGATTCAGATCTGAGACTGCAGCATTGTAAGTGTTTCTTTTTTTGCCTTTATGAATTACTGTGGCAGAACTTATATCACTGACAGATATGCACATAGCTTTCTAGCCTATGCAAGGCCAAACTGAAAGCCTGACAAAATTTTGCATACGGTCATAATAAGAAGTAAAGATTAGCTGCTTAATGTCAAGTCTGTGCAAATCTCTAACTTTTTGCTAAAAAAATAATTGGCTTGTTTAGAGATTTAGTTTGCTTAACAAGAAAGAGAAACTGATAAATAGGCATTGTTATGTTATCCCCTGCACCAAAAATGGCACACAGGAAAAGCAATGCTAAGCACCTTGCTGTTCCTCTAACATCTTCCTCAGAAGTAATTTCTTTCTCCTTCTTCCCCCATCTGCCCTTCCTTACCTCTACGCTATTTCAGTTTTCTGTTGTGCTACCTTTCTCTTACAACAGCCACCCATGGGCTCTGCTAAGCAGCAGGACCTACCATGTCGTGCCTAACATGAATATGGGTGAAGAGCACTAACAAACTAGACCTTGCACCAAAAAAACTTCCAGTGTGTACAACTGTCTATTCTCAATTTATCTTCCTGACATCATTGACTTCTTTAAAAGTGATAAGCTGTTAAAGACAAATGAGTTCAGCCCCATATCAGCTATAAGAGATTTTGGAAATTTCTAATATGCTTCTGGAACTCTCCTATGAACACAAGAGCAAAAGCAGCCTTTTTAAGCAGCCTTCATTTTACAGGAAATCATCATCATAATAAATCATCTTCTGCATCTTCTTTCATACACCTTTCCTTTTCTAGGCCGTTTCCCCTATTTTTATTTTTGTCTAATATGTCTGTAAACTTTCATGGTTAGCATGATTTTGTAGGGGGCTGTGTGAGGTGCTTTGCTTACGCAGTATGGAACAGATACTTGATAGTAATAAAGTTCAAAGTGTGCTTAATTAACACTACCTTTTTGTTCTCTTTTCTTACAATCATCCCCTCACCTGAATGACCTTCTTGTCACAGGAGATCTGTCATAGAGAGTATGACTAATCTGAATGTCTAGAGATAATAACTTGTCCCTAGTTAGAGGAGTTCACTTTATCCAGTCCTGCCTATGGGATGTTTTTACATCCACCATTACAATTTATTATTATTATTACTGTGCTTTTATATGTCTGGAAATGTACATGTCATCTTACACTATTAAACCTGTAAATTGCTGCTTCTTGCCAATTCAACTGTGAAACATAAAGCAATAATATCAGTAATATAAAAATTATATTATGTTTTCTATAATTTTTTTACATAGAAGAATAAAAATCTTCATATAAAGTATTTTTCTTTGTTCCTTCAAAAGACACAGGATTCCCAACGAGAGGAAGGAAATTGCATTAATCAAACAGAAGAAAGATGTAATTTTGAAGATTTACTATTTTAACAGTCTAATTTGTTTATTTTTGAAGTGAGAAAAAGTAGCAAGATATTGAAAATGGAAGTAAGAATGAAGTTCATAGAGTCTGAATTGGTTAATATAGCTTTTAGATGTTTTTAATGAGGTGGCATCTTTGGAGAGATGGCCCCTGTATTTTCTCCTTCTCTAACAACCCCCACATCTGTAGGAATAAGCTTTTCCCTAACATCTGAGGCCATTCCTTGCAGGGTAGCAGCAGAGTTACTCTGGAACCTTGCCCACCAGAAAGATGTAAGGAAAAGAAGGGGCAGGAGGCATTTGCTCACAACTCTTAGAAAAATCAAATGAGGGCTAAAAAGCTCTTGTGTAGATCAACAGCACAAAGCCAGTTACTGATGGATCACTTTAGCTTTTCCATCTCTGGGATACGGAACCTTTTAGCACTTATTCATTGACAAATTACTGAATGGAAAACACCCTTTAAAAGTGAAATGGCTTTACCTGAATTTGGATGTTTGCATGTGCAGATATTCTGGCAAATGTGTTTACAAGTAAGAATAGTCACTGCAGCATTACAGTTGGACACAGTTATTGATAGGGATCTGAGCAACCTGCCCTAGGTAGAGATGCCCCTACTTGTGCAGGGATGTTGGACCAGATGACCTCTAGAGGTCCCTTCCATTCTAAAACATTCTATGATTCTAAGATACCTACAGAAATTATGTTTTAATTCATAAATATCATATAAAAGTTGAAGAATTACGGTTATCAAACACATAAAGAGCAATGAGTCCATGAGGAGTGGTTGTAAGAGAGTCACAAGAGACTGTTTATAAACTGTCTGAGGGAAAGATGAATAATGAACAGATACAAGCAAATAGCATGCTGCTCCTAAGAAAATGAACCATTTCATCCAAGCTAAGGTACCCTTGTGGACAATGGTGCTTCCCATTGGCTCTACAGAAAAAAATAAGAGACAAGGAGCTGGCTACAGTTCTTAATTAGATAAATTACTCCATGTAATTTTTACAGTTCTTTATGAAGAGCTTTTCTTTGTTTTGCAAACATCAGTATTTCTAAAACAATACGAGGGCTCTTTCCTTTACCATGTTCTTGTAAACTTCCCCGTTGTCTCCCCAGTTGTAATTCCAGTAAAATTGTCATGGATTACAGTGCAAGTCTCAGTAAGATCTTCCACATTTGGCTTTTATTACTTAGGGTTTCATCTGTGCTCTTAGAAATAAATATGTTCATTTGTACTTCATGTAATTAGCCTCACAGGCTGAAAGTTGCAAGTCATTTTGAACTTACCATAAGTGCATTTAATAGTATGATTACCAAGCTGTTAAATCTAAAATGCTAGAACCTGGAATTTTATAGCATATGCATGATTCATAGTACGTCTACAATAGAAGAGTGATATGCTATTTCATAACTATGACGCTCAAAGATACTGCAGGCTTCCAGTGTCATAACTCTGAAGTGTATTGTCTGGCTGTTAGATGCAAAAATACAACAAATTAATGCTGCATTTGATCATTTGCCACTTTATTCCTTCCTTCAGCAATAGTGAAGAAGTGTCTATTGTGGTTTGGGGTTTTGTTGTTGTTGTTGTGGTGGTGTTTGTTTGTTTGTTTTGTTAGGCTTAGCCATGCATACAAACTGATTAAGAAAGCAGGATATCATGGAAATGTATAACAGGTATATGACCCACTCTGAAATACCAGTTTGGAAGTGTTTCTGACTTCCTGACATGATCACGACTGAGCCATGTTTTCCAGTCCTATTCAAGAATCTCATGCAGAAAGGATGCACCCCCAGCCTTCAGGAAGAGAAAAAAGGCCAGCTACTAAGTATAGCTGGACCCGTCTCTCCTGCCAGCTGTACTGCGGTCCCAGAGTCTCTCCTGATGTGCGATGACTGATACAGCAAAAGAAAGGGCCTCACTTCTGACTCTGATTCTGCAGGAAAATTGCAGCTGAACAAAGAAAGCAAACTTTATGAATATGTGACTTTAACAAAATTATTATTCTGAACTTTGTAAAGCTCCCTGAGCTCCCTGTGATCCTAGGATGAAAACTGTGAAAGAACCTACAAAAACTGGCTAGAGTGACATTAACACTTCTGGCCTCTACCACCCTGTTCTTCATTCTGAGATACCAAAACTCAAATCCGGTACACAGACTAGCACACATTTTCTAGTTCAACACACATTAAGGAAAGGGTTAGTTTAATTTATAATCAAAACCTTGATGGTACCACTACATTTCATATTTCTGTATTAGGTATATCATAGTGCATTTGATATGCCTCTGCTCATGGTAACCATGGAGCTGGGCATTCCAGGGGAGCAAGAGGCCATGATGCCTGAAGTTACTAAATATGATCCACTTCAAGTCTAAGCAGACATTTTTATTTTCCCCTTGGCTGAATTAAGGTGCTACATTGTGCCTTAGTTATCACTCTTTCCCACCACACTGGCACATTTGTAATGCCTTTATAGCTTATTTGAGCTGGTAACTGTTCTTAAAAGTATATGTGTTTTAAAGGATGATTTTGTCTATGAGAAGCAATAGCCTGGAAATAATGCTGAAGTAGCCTTCCAAAGTAAAGGAAGTAAACATTTTAAAATGTTTATATTATGTTATTTTAGTCGCAAAGCATAAACACACAAACAACAAGACTGTACTGTCCAAAGTGTCCTCCCACTTGCCCAGTTATGACTGACACTCAGTAGGGACTGTGTGGGTTGTGTACAGTGAAGTGATTTTTTAGAAAAGGTAGATTATGATGATTTTAGGTTCATTAGGTGTCATGTACCTTTGAGATATAGAAAGAAGTTAAACTTAAGGAGTGTCTATGATGGAAGCAGAAGAAGGATTCCCATAGGGTGCACTGCAATAAAGAAATGTCAGAATACTTTATTCCTGTCTGTCCTTATTCAGCTAAACTAGTTAACAGTTTATAGGTGAAGCTTGTAGGTCTGGTACAGCTTTATGCACTCATAACGTAGAAAAGACCGTGAAGGGCACTCTTTCCTACTCTTTCCTGGGAAGGCTACTATGAAGCCTTCCCAGTTTCAGTCACAGAGCCTTAAAATATAACCTAAAGATCAGAATAATTTCATCTGGACTGATCCCTCCCTCCAAGTGTCATGTGTTCAGAATGTCAGCAAGTATCCTGAGAGATGGGGCCCAGACCAAGGCGTCCACTGTCCCACTTGCAGCACCCTTAGCCAAGGGGCTCCTCCTGCATCAACCTGAGATCAGCAGCATCTGCTCGCAGTCCCAGAGAGAAGGAGGTGGTATAAGAGGTGCAAGTGGCCCCTCTTGGGCAAGCAGCACCTCTCACTGACTACAGTAGAGCGACATTTCCTTGTCTTTTTAATGCCACCTCCTTCCTTTCAGCTCCTAAGAGGGAGTTAATAGGGCATGGTCATACTGTAAAAAAAAGTAATTCACAAAAGTTATGCTGACAGGGGTGTTAAGAATATAATGCAGAAAGGCTGAACACCGAGAAGCAATATGGATAAGGTGGACAGCTTACTATTTTAAATTTTTATCTAGTCAGTCCTAGATGAATACATTACAAAGAAGCCCAGGTTTGATCCTAGCATGGGCAGAGCCATGAGCTCTTACCCCAAGGCATTAGTTGCAGATCACTTTGCATTGTCTGTACCCTGAGGCACATTTTATAGGGACAAACCAGCAGAGCTCTGGCAGTCTTCTTCGATGGCTGGGTTCTATACTCTCTACTTATCCCAGTAGTCCCAGTGATGGATCAGGGCTTTAAACATTTTGCTTCATCTAAAGGTTCATTGAGAACCTAAGAGACACATTAAATGACTAATGTATGCCCTTCTCCTCATGTCTTAAGGGTAACAGTGCATAATGTTATCAATGGCCTCTCTGAGTGTATCTTATTAGCATGGGTTTGTAATATTAAGTACAGTTTTAACTTTGATGGACTTGTGCCATTACCATTTACTGGAATTTTATAAGTGCTTTATCAGTTCATATACAGGAGGGTGACAGGGCTTTTTTATACCCAGGTTGACATTTTTAACTCACTATTTCCCATGTTTTTTTGTGCCACTTGCTGACCTTGTAAGCACAAGTAATGTACAGAGTTCTCAACTGTGAACAACAAATGACATGTCAACAGTTTCAGCAGGAGAGTGGCATTTTTGTTGAACAGTTTCTTTCTTTCACTCCATAAAATATAAACTGTTCAGCTTGGCAGATTTGGATTTGCAGCCACAAACAAAAGAGAAAGGAGAAAAAAGCTCAGGCATGGTAGTAAGCAATGCATTAGGGTTAAAAAGCAGATGGTGGGGGGGCGGGAAGCCTTAGATTTAATTTTATGGGATTTTTATTTTTCAAGGGTTCAAGGCAAGCAGGGGATATCAAAAGCTGTATTTTGTTTTATTTTAGTAAATTAGAGCAATAAGAATCTGGAAGGGGCCACAGAGCAACATGTTGCTTCAGAAAATCCCGTACTAGAAGTAGCAGCTGAAAAGAAGACTCACCTGGTAGCTGAAGTTACAAGAAGGGTCTGGGAGGATTAAGATGGGGCACAAAGTACATGCTTGCTATGCTTTGCTGTATTTGCTCCCTGGTTTTCAAACATAATGTATTGCACACAATTTCTATCGTAATTCATGTGACAGGAATAAATGCAGCTGTGGCAAACAATGAGAAGGCCTCTGCTGTGCTGCCACTCCTTCTGCGGTGGGTTGACCCTGGCTGGATGTCAGGTACCCACCAAAACTATCACTTGCCCTCAGATCAACAGAGGAGAGAAAGTATAAAACAAAAGGCTCATGGGTCAAGATAAGGAGAGGGAGATATCACTCAGCAATTGCTGTTATGAGAAAAACAGACTTGGCTTAGGAAAATTAGCTTATTACCAGAGATAGGAATGGGGGTTGCAGTCAGTTCATCAGACGTCTCTGTCACTCCTCCCTCATCGGGGGAGGACTCCTCACACTTCCCCTGCATGAGGTCCATCCCATGGGAGACAGTCCTCCATGAACTTTCCAGTGTAAGTCCTTCCTGTGGGCTGCAGCTCTCCATGAACTTCTCCAGGGTGGATCCCTTGAAAGGGTGTAGTCCTTCAATTACAGACTGCTCCAGTGTGAGCTTCCCTCAAATTCACAGCATTCTTTGGGGATAGTCACCTCATTCAACAAAGGGTCCTCCATGGGCTGCAAGTGGATATTGGCTCCACTGTTAACCTTCATGGGCTGCGGAGGAACATTCTGCCTCACCATGGATTTCACCACAGATTGCAGGGGAACCTCTGCTCTAGTATCTGGAACACCTCTTCCCCCTCCTTCTTCACTGACCTTGGTGTCTTCAGATTTGTTTCTCTCACATATTCTCACTCCTCTCTTTGGCTGCAGTTTGCAGCACAGTAATTTTTTCTCCTTCTTAAATATGTTATCATGGAGGCACTAGCACAGTTGCTGGTGGGCTTGGCCTTGGCCTTGGCCAGTGGTGGGTACATCTTGGACCTGGCTGGCATTTGCTCTGTCAAACACAAGGAAAGCTTCTAGCAGCTTCTCTTACCACAGAAGCCACCCCTGTAGCACCATTTCTCCTCAAACCTTGCCATGCAAATACAAATGCATGTACAAATTGCATGTACAAATACATGCAATACACCTTCTCAGGTCCATGCTCAGTATTAGCTAGTCCTCTCTTTTCACCAAATCCATTGTTTTCCTTAATTCACATAACTATGTGAAATGTACAGTGTTTTGGGGTTTTTTTTATTAACATATATATAAAAAAGAGCTTTTTTTCAGAGTGATATATGATGTCTGAAGTGCCTGATATTTTAAGTGGAAACAGAAAATGAGAGGGTGAATCAAAATAATGCTAAATATCTTTCATTTTTCAACTCTTACATTCTCTGTGGAGGTATGTTTATGATGCCTGAATAATTGGGTTGGTAAAAGCAAGAAAACTCCAATGATTTTGAATTCTAGTCTACTGTCTCTAGCCTGACTTTCCAAGTGCTCTCTATTTTCCAGGTACAATCTATATAACAAAAGTCTGCAGGAATGAATTGTGACCTGACATGTGTGGAACGACCTATTATTTCAAACAGAAATGTATGCAAGGGAATTGTGGAGAGAGCATGATTCTCTGGGAGGCTTTTTCTCTCTCAGTCCTATATATGGTAGTAATTAAAAGCCAAGTTGAACCATGTGAACTCTCCAGGCATGAACCATCCCCTTCACTGTCATGACTGACACTAAGGGAGGTGCTCACCTTCATTTCCTTGTTATTGATGTCCTGAGAAGTGGTATCACTGACCCAAATGAATCCTAGTGCCCCATCCAGACACCAACTCTGCTCTAGTGAATATTTCATCCTTCACTTCTGGCTTCATCAACAAGTTCTTCCTTTCTCTTCTCCTCCCCAGCCCTTCCTCAATTTTAGTCCTAGGCTCCTTCTGTGTTAGTCTTTACCTCACCTCAGTTCTAACCTAGTTCTTCATGAGTCATTAGGCAGGTAAGCATTGCTGGAAGCAGAGTGGGAATCACTGAAAACATGGGAAGAACACTTGTGTATACTCCAAGTATCAGTGGGGAGTTTTGTGTAGCCCTTAAAGGAACTACACTAGGGCATAATTGAAAGCAGATGGAATAAATGGAGATTAACAGCTGCCAGATGCTCTGATGAGCAGTATGAACTGAAGTTTCAAAATGCACGTAATTTGGCCAAATTTGGGTAAGTCTTAGCAGGGGACAACCCACAGTGTATGAATCCTTCTTGACACATATGAACTTGTAGCTCAAAAAATACTGTAACTGCCACATGCAATATTCTGTAGGGAACTTCTAGTATAAAATAGGCAACACCTTTATTCTTAATGTCCTTAGAAATAACTGAGTCATTCTGAATGATCAGACGTAGGGACAGATAGACAGCCCAGGATGTTTAAATACGCCAATACCGTGATGCAATCTTACCTTAATACTTAAAAATCTACCCACTTCCAACACCGGAACTACTAAAATCAAGTTCTTTATTTAACTGTGAATTTTATCTACAGAGTCTTTCTGCAGATAAAAAAAAAATAAATAAATGTTCAGGAAACTAATAAAATCCCTTGCTGTTCCCTGGGGTGGGATCCATCTGTTTGACTGTCTGGGAGTTAGGCATTGAATCTCAGTTAGTCAAGGAAGAAACAGGGAGACAGGCATCCTCTAGCAGTATGTTATGTCTCCACAGCCATCATCTCAGTCACATGGAGTAAATAATTGTTGAGTGCTGCCTGTCTCTCTCAATTGACCCCATTAGGAATTTAGGCAAGGGGTATGGTTAGACCTAATGTGTAAGTACCTGAGGTGAGGTAAGATAAATTCTGTCAGAGGAAGCTTTCTCTTAGGAAATCAGAGTTGGAACCAGAACTATAATACATCCTGGCTTTTCATCTAAGCTTATAACACTTTGAATCTCAGTCTCCTAACTAAGCACAATAAAACCCAAAGCAGATTTTAGGAGGAGAGTGGAGGATGCTTTGCACGAGTCCAGGTAGATTACATCAGGTGCTCTTCCAGTATCAACCAGAGTTGTAACCCTGTCGTAGAAGGCCACCAAATTAGTCAGGCACCATTTGCCCTTTGTGAAGCCATGTTGCCTGTCACTGTTCACCTCATGATTTTCCATGTGCCTTAGTACAGATACCAGGAGGATCTGCTCCATTTTTTTACCTGGCACAGAGGTGAGGCTGACTGGTCTGTACTTCCCTCGGTTTTCTTTGCTTCCCTTTCTAAAAATGAGGATTATATTTCCCCTCTTCCACTATGAAATATTTTTTGAGTATTTGAACACTCCAAAAGACTGTGAGGGGTATTCTTGCCCTCTAGTTTTCTTTATTCAAATTTCAAAAGACATTGAACAACAAACATAATGTATTTATCAAGGATTGTGTTGGATACTTCAAAAAGATTCAGTCCCACATTTATGCCTTGTATTGTAATAATCAATGACTCAGTTAACATTTAGCAGAACAGTTCTTTCATTTAGGTTTATTATAATTTGAGAATTAGATGCCATCAGCCATTGACTTCTCATGTGCAACAGGCTGAATGTTTTAATGATGTGCAGTGGCAAATGGTGTCTTCAAATAGTAAAACATGATGTCATCAACATTTCTGAGATACAGTTGACTGAGCTTAGCATTTAAGCATCACAAACTAGAATCTAGGGCATAGAGTTTTCACTAAAGCAAGGTCAATTATCACTAATAATCTTTCCTAGAGGTTTAAGTGTTATAAATTACTTTATAGGGATCCTAGATTTTTGATCAGAAAGATTCAGCATTATTATCTTGAGATTTATTTTTTTTTAAGGTGAGAAGCTAAGATTAGTTCTTTGGGTATATTCTTTGCTGTGCCTTGTATATATGTCACTACAAAGCCAGTATAAATAATGACCTTGCTGCACTAGCAATGCTAAGTAAGGTAGAAGGACTGGCTGGAGTATGGGAGCGGTGCACTATCCTCCACTGCATCTCAAGGGAAATCTCTAAAGGAATCTAATATTGACCATGTTCCAGGAGTACAGCAAAAAGTTCCCTATAGCTCTAATGATTATTCTCCTGTTGTCTTGAGGAGCTCTGAGGAATATGTTGAAAAGTAGAGGGCTGTTGCCCTTCCCTAGAATCTCCCCCGCATGCAAGCAGATTGTTTGAATTCTTGCCTGAGAAGGAAAAAAACAGTAGTAGTAGTTCTTTCCTCTCCATGTGTGTCACTGCCGGGGTATGGGTATACATTATTTGGATTTCTTTAAATATACATATTAAGTTTTTCTAAATTCTCAGGTTCTGCTTTACTTTATTTTGTAGGCCAGACTGGTTCATCTTTTCCCTGCTGTGTTATTGTAGACCATGTCTGAATAGATTCTTTTGAATTTTAAATATCATTACATTTACAGTGTATGAACTGAATGCTTCATCCTTTATTTTACCATTTTGCAATGAAATACACATTTCTGAAGGCAAGTGGTGTGACTCCCCCAGCAGTTTCCAATGGAAGAGAAGATTTACAGTATCCTATGGTCACGGCATTAATATGGTAATGTTACAGGTAGTTTTCAGTAAGGTAGGTCAGCTTCTGAAAGAAGGCAACTATGGTAGCATAGAGGTCCATGTGTCTCAGTTTGGTTGTCTCTTGTTTAAAAATAGCTAGTGCACCTCAACATTGTGCTGCAACTTGTACATCTGTACATTGTGCTTCCTTTGACATCTGAAATTCTTGCTGGACTTCATATACACTGTCAATGTTTCCTTACAGCTTTTAAAATCTAATTCTAATCTATAAAACCAAGAAAAGGTTGCTATCTTAATACAAGATATTGAATGTGTTAATAAAGCAGTTAATAGGATGCTATACAAGTTGGAATAGAATTTTGATTGTTTGGTGGGTTTTTTGCTCATAAATTGAATTTTGGAAGTTGTGGGGTAAGAAACTGTATTTTTAATAGGTTGGTTTTAAAAGAAGGATTACAGGGGAAAAGAGTGTTAAAAATTGTTAATCTAGAACTACATGTCTTAGATGTAATTCCTGGAGTTTCAAAACTGAAACCAATGACAGCAAGTCCAGACAAGACAATTTACTATAATGAATTCAAAATATCATTATTTTCTCTCCAGATTACAGCTCTATACTTCAACAGATTAATAGAAAATAGATAACTGAAATTAATCTCAAACTATTAAAAATGGATTACAATCTTTTATATCCAGGAAACTCTAAGCTTTCACATTTTAATCTTACTTGCATTTTGGTGAAAGCCTTGAATCTTTTGCAATTTACTAGACGTCAAGGGATTGGGGCAATAAGTATGCAAGTAATCTTTTGAACTCTTCTTATGACAATTAATAAATACGTTATGTTTTGATTTATATTCCATGAGGAAGTTTAATCATCCAAATCTTAGCCATTCTTTTCTTGTTTTCAACCAGTCAGGAAGCATTAATAAAAACTATTCAGAGTCTCTTAACCTGCAGCAGTGACAAGAGATGCATTCATGAGTTACTGGACATCAGTGTTACTTCCCCATGACAGCACACGTATGGGTGTTTTGGCAGGACTGAAGTTTGCATGGTTCTAATTCTGTGAAATATGCTGTTCTAGGTATGGAAAAAATTGGAAAAGATTCTGACCTTTCAACCCAACACATGCAAAAATAATAGGGCAGGAAAGAACATAAGCTTCCCTTCTTTCCTGTTGAAATTATCCCCACTGTTGTGGAGGATGTTTTTGAGACACTGATTACTCTTCCTAACTCATTTGGCAGGCTACCAAACCATTCCACTTTAGAGAGTCTGTTGAGAAAAAGTTGCAAACCTTGGGTTCTGTTTCTAGAGCTGTTATTGATTTTGCTTATTATCTCAGTCATGTAATACTTGGTGCTTCCATTTTTCTGCATACTTATTTGAGATATTAAAGCATAACTCAGAAAAAGAGCATAGAGTACTTTTGAGATCCCTGCCTAGAAGGTGCTGAAAAACTTGTAGCTAGTGTTAAGGCCCATTGGCCTGTTCTTGCTTCATTACTAAGATGCTGTAAAATTCCCATCTGTTCTTTTGTGGTATAACGATCTTTTATTATGGTGGAGGTATATAATTATTTCAAATCTGTACGCATGTGTTTACCATTGTGTAGCTGCCATTTCAGTCTCTGAGTAGTTAAGGGGAAAAGTATATAAAGTATACTGCTGTATACTATTTTATACTGCTTTGTACTATTTTATAGAAATTACCACTATTTTCTACCCATGGTCCATCCACTACTGTCCACGTGCTCAGATTCAAAGGCATACAAGTCTCTCTGGCCTCCTAAGGAGGAGTTATTTGGATACAAAATATGAGACTAGTGTTTGGTTTCCATTTGTGCAGCCCATCAGGCATTTTCTCTCACATGCATTTCAATATTTCCTCCTCATTTAAGTTTCCTTTGAAAAACTCTTGCAGAATTTTTGTGTGCCTACTACCTCACCACCTGTGATGATGCCTCCTATTAACAAGAGCTGTGTAAAAGCACCACCCAAGTCACACAGGCATTAGCTGTTTCTGGGAGAGTGAAGAACCACCCAGGGTAGGAGCAGATCAGGTCCAGGAACACCTAGAGAACCTGAAGGAGCACAAGTCTATGAGACATGATGAGATACATCCATGGTCCCTGAAGGAACTGGTGGATGATTTTGCTAGGCCACTAGCCATCATATCTGAGAAGCCATGACAGTCTGGCAAAGTTCCCACAGATTTGAAAAGGGGAAGCATAACCCCCATTTTTAGAAAGGGAAGCAAAGAAAACCGAGGGAAGTACAGACCAGTCAGCCTCACCTCTGTGCCAGGTAAAATCATGGAGCAGATCCTCCTGGTATCTGTACTAAGGCACATGGAAAATCATGAGGTGAACAGTGACAGGCAACATGGCTTCACAAAGGGCAAATGGTGCCTGACTAATTTGGTGGCCTTCTACGACAGGGTTACAACTCTGGTTGATACTGGAAGAGCAACTGATGTAATCTACCTGGACTCATGCAAAGCATTTGACACGGTCCCACATGACATCCTTGTCTCCAAGACGGAGAGACACGGAATTGATGGATGGACCACCCAGTGGATAAGGAACTGGCTAAAAGGTCTCACTCAAAGAGTTGTGATCAATGGTTTGATGTCTAGGTGGAGACCAGTGACAAGTGGAGTTTCCTCGGGGATCTGTTCCGGGTCCAGTGCTGTTCAAAATCTTTGTCAGTAACATGGACAATGTCATCTAGAGCACCCTCATCAAGTTTGCCAACGACACCCAGTTGTGTGGTGCAGTGGACTCTCTTGAGGGAAGAGATGCCATGCAGAGGGTCCTTGACAGGCTTGAGAAATGGGCCAATGCAAACTGCATGAGGTTCAACAAGTCAAAGTGTAAGGTCCTGCATCTGGGTTGGGTCAATGGCAGGGAGGTTGGATTAGGTGATCTGTAAGGTCCCTTCCAGCCTAAGCCATTCTATGATTCTAGGAAAAGACAAGCTAACAGAGTGACTTCTGATGTTCAGTCACAATAAAAGCTAGTTAACTTAATATAATTCTGAAAAAAAAAATCTTAAAAGGATTAAAAAAACCACAATTCATTACTGCAATATTTTGGTGGTGCTTAGATAAAACATGTTCTGCATGCTGGTCATTTGCAATACATCAGTGGCTCCTAGTGCCATGCACTAGCTTGCTAGCTGAAAAATCTGTCTGAATAAAGACTACAGCTATATACAGAATAAATGAACAAATGGGTTTACACATTTGTCCCCAAAGTTTCTGATCAAATTGTGTGAGGTTTCTTTGGTTTTCTCTTTTGTCCACAAGGCAGGCTACCTGTCCTTATGTCCATATGGGGAAATGTAGTGCCATGTAGTGAACGTTCTCTTTCTGTTTACATGTATAGATTATGCCTAACGATATTTTTTGTTATAACATTGGTGATTGCTTTTCTCACTCAGACATCTACACTCCACTGTGTTTCTCATCTGTCTGAAGTTAAACATCATTGACCACAAGTCTGCTGTTAGGGCTTTTACTTACATGGATGCTTGTCACTTCATTAACAAACTCATTGCGGTATAAGCTTCCAGACAATGCTTGCCCATAGAGTCTTCCCTTTAAACTGTTATACACTTATTTGATTCATGGAAAGATTAATATGTTAAGTACGAAATTGCTGAGCTATTGAAATGTGCCCTATGAAAACCTTTTCCTTCTCTCCAAGGAACTATAAATCTGTGGGGAAGGTTTAGCCCTTATGAAGATTAATATTCTAATAAGAGGCCACTGTCTGTATAATCACAACAGTTCTGCAGGAGATTTTCCTTTCTTTATGTGTTTCTGCCTTACTGTCAACGAATTTTATTGAGGAATACTTCTTATTGTTGGTTTTGGTCGGGGGAAATGGGATCCCTCTTGCATTGCTCTGCAGCAGAGATTCCAAGCTCCACTCTGCTGTTACCACAGGCGCGCGCATGAGCATGCGCATCGCAAGGATGAAGCACAGGCTTCTGTTGACATAGTTCATAGCTAAGACGTTAGATTTCTCCTAACATATGCAGTGTCTGTGTGATCTATCCACAATAAGCATACTTATTAAGGCACTGAAAAATAGACTAGTTGGAATTTCCCTAGAGAATTTGAAGACTTAGAGAGACTACTTCTTTTTCCGTATTTATAGTTTCAACAGTTCAGTGGAGATGAACAAATTTTGCAAATCTTCCTTAACTTTGAAATCTCAGACTCTGATCAAAAATTGCTTTTAACACAGAACTTCTATTCAGAAAGTTAGCCATGGGCCTACTTTGTCAGGGCTCTGCCTGGGTGGTCAGGTCACTGGGGACCAGGGTACTGGGAATGGCAAGGGATCCCCTGGGATGACAGCTCCTGTCCCACCACCCCAGTCAGAAGCAGGACAGGTGGGGGACATGGGGCAATCCCAGGGCCTGGACATAAACTTGGTGACACTGGCTTATCCAGTAACTCTTCTGGATTTGAGTTGGGAGTGGTTTTAAATAGCAGGATTGTACATGGGATGGCTAACGGCTTATACCCACAACAGGCAATATTTTGAATCATTAGGTAAACTAGTCCAAAAGACCATTGTGACCAAGCTATATTAAAAGATTACAGTATCCCAGTTGCTTCTAAACTTTCATAAGAAGAAGCAATTTCTGTGACTCAGTTTTCTGCATTTCATGTCCTTTGGAATAATTTTTGAGAGATTTTACTCCCACTAAAAATAGAATTATGTGGCTTTTTCAGTGTTGTTATGATTCTCCTTTGACACATGCTGATACTGTATTTGATATGCCAGCAGGTTTGTGATAAAAGAATTTAATATTAGCCCTAAAATTGCATTGCTTCAGCAGCGTATCACACTGTTCAGGGATCACTCTAAAGCCATAGTGGGCAGATCTCTCAGCTGGAGGAGATTGTCATAGCTCCTCTGACTGGCAGTTAACTCCAACTGAAAACTTGAGTCTCAAGTTTTAGAAAAAATGGGAAAAAATATCCATCAGCTCTCTTCTTCTGTAGAATTACCCTGGTGTCCCGTTCTTCTGGCACTGACTTATCATCTTTACGAATATGCTGCCTGTCCATCTTATTCAAGAAAGGTACTGAAAAGCTTTTAGAGATGTTTGGAGACAGGTGTTACCAATAAGATATCTTTGATGGGTTTTCTTAATTTGGTTGGTGGTAGTACAAGTGGAGGCCTCTCTTCTTAGCATTCTGACAACAATATTTGTATCTTATTTGCACAGCTGGGAAACCAAGGCACAGTAATATTCAATGAGGTCCCCAAAGCCTCCAAAGCTAGGTAAAAATATATAGGAAATCCAAATCCACATCCAAGACTAGTGTTCCAAGAACCCAGAGGCAAGAGAACAACATATTGTTACAGTAAGAACTGTGGTTTCTTCTTCCAAATCCCCTTTTTCACAATTATGGGAGAATCAAGTGAAGAAAATAATTGGGATAGGTTCTGAATTAGCTTGGCCAGGGTGCTGAGCTGCTGTAATAAAACAAAACAGAAACTTAGTGATCTGATTGCTTAATTTAGATAGATACAGGGATTTGCTGTCAGCATGACAGAAAGTTTTCATATATCCTAGTCTATGACCCATAAAATACAGAAGGGTAATGCATTAGAAAAGGATAACAGCATGCCGTCAGTATTGAACTGGCTGTTAAAAGTATTTTTTAAATAAGCATTGTACAATCTTTGTGATTAATAGAAATAAGGCAAGAAGAGAGCTTAAAAAAGACTGCTCTGGGAACATTAGAAATTCAGCTCTAATCCTTCTGGGCTCTGTGGATGTCTTGGAACAGCCCAAAGTGTATTAGCCGTATGTGTTTTCACTGCTTTTAAGCCAATCAAATAAAACATACTGAAACATAATTCACAAGATTATTCTGTTACTGTTTTGTCATTGTCAGTATTTTGCACTATCCAGTGGCTGCTTAAAAAAAATTTCTTCCCTGAATCTTGGAATAAGACCTTCCTGTGCCACAGGGACTTGACTTTGCTGTTTGTTGGATCCAGTATTCTCCTCTATCTCCGTTATCAGGGACCACACAACTGGATCCAACCAGTGGGATCAATTACACAGATTTCTGAAAGCAATCCAGTTTATTTCAGTGAAAGTATTTACAAGAACTGGGAGCTGAAAAACAGGACCCTGTTGGGGCACACACCTTTCTCAATGTACTTCTAAGTCATTTACTGCATAAATAGTCCATTTTCTTCTACTAAAATGACAATGTACGTCCTAGAAAATAAAAAGATCTGATTGCCAAAGAAAGCAGCAGTTAATGGGGAAATTCATGGTGAAAAGAGGAAACTCATCTAATTTTTCATTGTGAAAAGTCCTCATTTTAAAACCATAAAATGTGGTGCATAGCTTTGGGAAAACATAAGAGCCACACTGCATTTGTGTCTGCCTGTCAGCATTGTTAGCTATTAGAAATGGATTTTATCATCATATTTTTTCTCATAATAGTTCTTTCTGCCATGGTGAGTGCTTTACTTCTGTCTTTTGAGATATTTTGATGTTGTAAAAGAAATCAAGCAGCATTAGGAAATTTGTGCTTACTGATTTTAAAGCACATGGTGTATAAGCTTCAGCAGATCATATCAGAAATGTTCCTCAGTTATTTAAATTCAGGAGTGGAAGCAAGGATAGAAAAACTGAGAGAGAAACTTGATGGATTCTTGAGAATGGATGCATCAAGAAGGAAAAAAATGTTATACCTGTGATAATACTTGTCACTTCTACTTGTTGGGTAGGTAATGGGTTATTACTGTCATATACTTTCAAAACAATAGTTCAAATACTATATTTCTATTGTTTAGAACCAGATCCTGCTACTTTTTCTTGCACTGGGTGTACTCTAAATCTGTGAATTCCCCATAAATTCAAACAAATGCTTTAGGAATAATATCTGAGTGTGACAGAAGGTAGCAGAATTGTCATTTTACTTTCTGGAAAGCAAAACCAAAACATGCCAAGTCTTTAGGTAACTTCCCCATGCTTGGGAACTTACAGGTATGTGCCACAAAGTGATACTGGACAAAATATAAATACAAATTCCTCAGCATGAACACTGTCTTTAACCCATACCAGAAAACTGTGGTATACCTGTTAATGTCTCTTTGATAGCACACCAGCCTACACTGCCCATTCCTTAAAAAAACCTTTTTAGGACATTATAAATATCATTAATAAATGGAACATATGGAGGCAGTGTATTTAGGCTTGTGCAGTTTGCCTGAATGGACACTGTTCTGTATTTTGGTCAAGAAATCAGAATGATTCAAAATTAACTTGGTATTCACAATCAGGATCTAAACTGGCCCAAGTGACATTGTCTCAAAACGTAATAGTAAAAAAGGACAAGCCATGGTGTTGCCATCTCCCTCTGAAGACCTCTCTGTAGCTGGTTTTGGTTTTGTGCTATGAAGTGCATATGAAGTATGACCTGTAAGGCTCTATAAAATCTTTGCTAACAAAGTCTGCAGTGAACACAAGTGCTAGGATAGCAGCCAACAGTGGAGAGGATGAAGTCACTGATTCAGTTACTCTCGGGTAAGTGGAAGGCAAGCTAGAAAACCACCTTCCTCTCAATACACACATCCGGGTCTGGGGCCTGGAAGTCACACTCCATTAGGAGGCCATGGTAGAAGATGGTCAGCTAAATGTGCAATCACACAACTGATATAGCCAGTGCAGTCTTTGGCTGTATCATGGCAGGTAGAGACAAGTAGGAGATACACCTGATTTTTGGATTTTGATTTAATGACCAGTTTTGGTATCAATGATGTCTGCAAATCTGAGGTGATTCTTCATGATTAAAAAAACCCAAAAGCCAGGCTTTACAGTCAAAGAGCCAAATACCTTGGGTTCTTTTTTTACATTTAAAAAAGAAAATGCAATGAGTAATTTAAATACCCTCTATCAATTCCCACATGGGGAAGAACAGGGGATTGTGGAGCCATCAGGGCAGTGTGGTACCCTTCTTCTCCAGCCAGGTCCCATCTCACAGGTCCCATCAGTGCAAGCCCAGACTGGCTGGGACACTAGCACCCCAAGGGCAGAACTGACAAACGCCAAAAGCACACAAAAGCTGATATTTACAATGTCTAGCAACATTCCCAGCTTTCTAAAACATATGGTGTGCTGACGTAGGGAATTGCGCAGGAGAACCTTGTTCAGGATCAATAGCAGTGTGGAGCTGGGTGTCACACACATAGCATAAACCACATAAGGAACAAATCTGTGCTTCAGGGAAGCCATGGTCTTTCTGCAGTCACTGACTTCTCACATCAAGCCTATACAGCGGTTCTGGTTTCTTGCTCACTACTCACTAAATAAAATTTGGCTGCTGATACGGGCTTCCTTTTAAAGTGCAGTAGTGTCACTTGTGGTTTAATTGACAACAGGCTACTTGGGTGCTGGCACAGAAATATGCCCTCCACACAGCAACGGTAGGCACAAACTATTGCTTCTTCTTTCTGTTCAACTTCCATGAGCCAGAAATAGCACAGAATGAATTATACCACAAAATAACCCTTGCACCCCAAATTGAGCTTATCACATGCAAAGTTTGGACAACAATTGCTGTTAATAACCTTTCTGTCTAAATGTATGACAAGATCTGCTTCTACTGATGTTCTTCTGTAAGTGAAAAAGAAATCTTAAAACTCTTGTAAGTAAAATTGTCTCAGATAGAAAAGTCTGTCCTATATTTTATTCCATGAGTCATTGTAACTCATCTTAGTGGAGGTGCCAGGCACTACTCTGTGGCTGGCTCTTGTTGTTTACCGGATCATTTTGTAATCCCTTTCAAAAGAATTCTGAAAACTAGTACAGAAATATTCTTAGAAATTAGCCCAAAGGTGAAATGAAAATGCAGGGCATGTACATTTTCTATGAGAGCTGGTTTAGGACAAGCTGTGAACATGTTCCAGAAATTTGAATCTGATGTTTTAAGTTTTTTAATGGCTTCACCAGAAGAATGTCAAGAGCAGACACAGGCTGTATATCTGGTGTCAAATTATGATTACCTCAACAACACTCTAGTCACATAGACAGTTGAGATGCAGAGACACTTCTCCTCTCCCTCTGTCTTTTTCTTGTTTACCATCAAATATTTCCACAGAAGACATAGCTATATTAGGGTCTGACATATCTAATGCAGCCCTGTGTGTAGAGGTCTGACATCTCCCTCTCTCTAGAAAGGTTTATTTCCAGTCTTTCTGTGCTCTTCCCTTTCTGTTGATGCAGCTGATGTACGGTCCCACTCAGATGACATAAGGGACCCCTCTGGGGCCACCTGGCTCACAAGAACTGCTATGAAGACAAGGAGCAGTGTGCCAGACACATCATCCGTGAGCACATGTCATCTACTAATTTAGCATTAACATGAGATTAACATGAAAGCAGGTTTTCAGTTAGATAAGGTGCTCTACAAGGTACAGAATAAAGGATTACTCTTTCAGTCTTAACAGACAGGATGAACAAAAGATTGAAAGGAGGAGGATGAGAACAGATTTGCTCTTCTCCAGGGAACTCTAGGCCTTTGGGCACTTCTGTTCACTGGGTGTCAGGTCCATGAAAACCTTTTGAGTACATGGGCCCCAAGAAGCTTGTGAAGGAGACAGAAATGGAGACCACATGCTCTGTTTTCCAGCCCAGGCCCTGATCAAAAGGCTTCTGGTTAAGGGCCAACTGTTGCAGGAAGCAGAAGTGTTAGGTACTCTGAAAGTTTTTACCAATTGGTTGTGCTTTGCCTACTGCAGTGCTGCTGCTTTGTCTGGCGTCTTATCTGTATGCTAAAGTGATTGCTGCTCCTAAAGTCTATTTCCTTTTAAGCGTACTTGACAACCTCCATGGAGATGTCAAATTGGACCATGCATCCATGGGATAAGCTGAGGTCTGCTTATTTCAATTAGTCCCACAAAAACAAAGTTACAAGGACCAACTTGAATGGCTTTTATCAGTATCTACTTCTCCTGTATTCCCACTTCAAAAATTGCAGAGTAGATGGAAGTATACAGATGAAAAAAAATATCTTGTGATTGCTGGAAGCTCTACTGAATATCATACAGAATATCAAAGAGATTCAAAGGTGATGTTTTCTATGCTTTTTATAGTCATCCTTAAATTGTCCCTGATTTGCACCTTAGTTTATGTCTCAATGAGGAAAAAAAGACCATTAAGTAAGTTCAACATGAAATATTATCTTTCAGCATTTGAACTTATTTAATTATTGTGAATTGAGAACATATATTACTTTCTACTGACAGCATACTTTGGAATATATAAAACCAGAAAAAAACATGTTTGGTTTGTTGTTTTTTTTTTCTGGGAGACAGTCTAATGCTTTTTATTTCAAATTTTTCAGTGAAATGCGAAGAGTGTAGGATTTTTAACAGAACCTTGCTGATTTATACAGAACACGAGATGCTGAAATTAAATAGATGTGAGCAAAAGTAAAACAAAAAATTGCTTTAAAACAATTTTGTTGAAGCCCTATTTCATTGCAATAGCTCATTTTCTGTCTCTTGTGCAGTCATGGTTTCATTAGTTCTGCAGTGTAAAGAATCATCCCGTCCAGACAGGATCTGAATCCCTAATGATAGACAGTATGGAAGGAAAAACTAAGTGGCCTTAATATATAAGGCAGCCTGACTTTGGTCTGGCCCTTGAGAGCACTGCAAATGTAAATAAAGCATTAAACAGAATTGCGAGATATCCTTTCCTTAGACTTAAAGCCAACATCCCTTTCTTCATCCAACAGCTCTTAAATATGCAGCTTTACTTTTGTTTCAAAGCATTACATTGTCAATGCAACATGTTGTTTCTGGTGATAATCTCCAAACAACATCTCATTTACTTCCACAGTGTCAGGTAGAGGAAATTTTCCAAGTCAGATTTTTTATGTCAGGTGACTATTAAGCTACCAATGAATTAATTAAAGAGACATTTCAATATTATACATGACAAAGTATTATTTCTACTACAAGGAAGAGAAGTGTTCGAGCGGAGCTGCCATTTTGTGATTCAACATGTTTCTGGCTTTCCTCCTGCTTTGTATGCATCCTACAGCAAGTAGCTGTTATTCTGTTGCTACTGATGCATTTCTCACAGGGACTGTAATCTTGGTCTTTGCTTGCAGCAGCAAACATTGCATTTCTGTATTTTCTGCAGTTTCAGAGGTCAAGAGACTGCCCATTTACATGCCTTGCTCTGTTACACAAAGCATGCATATTCAGTAGAAAAAAAAAGTCGACAGAAGAGACAGTCTTGTAACTCTCACACAGATATAAGGAGATGAATGCTTCTACGTTAATTACACCCAGTATTCAAGGATGAGAAGTCTCCATGGCAACCTTATTGTCATATGGCATGCACAAAACTCCAACTATTCTATGAAACTACTATTTACCTTTATAAAATACTGAAGGACGGGGGAAAAGACATATTAAGTTGTGCTTCAGTAAACATCAATACATATCTGCATCCATAAATAACCAGAACAAAACTGAGGTCTTTACTGCTGGGATTATTTTAATCAGTCTTTGCATGTGCAAAACTTTGATTCATGACAGTGCTGTTTAGGATCTGCATAAGGACTCCAAATTCAGCCATGTCCTTGCAGGAGGAGCTTCCTCATTCTTGTCATTAACTGCATCTCATAACATCATTGTAAGGGGAGAATAGCTATTGTAGAACCCTATCATATGCTATTGCAGGGAGTACATCTACTGGGACAGAGAACCTATTAGAGGTGAGTCAGAGCAGAAAACAAAACATGGGCACTTCCCTTCTACAACAGCTTTTATCAGAATAATTTTTTTTTTGTTTCTTCTTTTTATACTGGCAAATGAATACCTGTAGGTCTGGTAACACTGTAGGGCAAACTGAGAGAAAATGTACTGAAGAAGCAAATTTATAAATGCACACACAAATATAACATTGGGGAAGATCACGTTATTTTTTTTGTAGAGATAAGTCATGCCTCACAAATCCACATGAGTCCTCTGAAGTAGATTGAGTGGACAGATCACAGAGACAAGCATCATTGGCTCATGGTTAACTTCATCTCCAGAAAGCTTTCAGTAAGATTTCCTCCTCCTCCCCAAGACAAAAGTTATTAAAGAGATTCAGTTTCTACAGACTAAAGGAAGAAAGTCCTCTCATGGATTAGTACCTTACTAAAAGGCAGAAAATAAAAGGTAGGAGAAACAAATTACATTTTTCCAAAAGGGGAGAGGTTGCAGAAATAGGTGCTAGGACCTATGCTGTCTAACATATCCCTAAATGATCTAAGAATTAGTAGAGAGTGCAGTGTCAATTAGATGATGCTAAATTTTCCAGGGCAATGGTCCAAAGAAAACAAAAAAAGTCATCTGTGACAGGCTGCAGAAGGTTCTTGACGGACGAATAAAAAGACACATGCATTTCACTGTTTGTGAGGTGATTCACAAGAGGAAAAACAACCCTCACTTTGCATACTGAATGATGGGCTCTGAACTAGCAATTACGATTCAGAAAAGAGATGTTGGAATTATAATAAACAGTTCTGTGAAAATGTCAGCTCAAAGCTTGGCAGTGGTCAAAAAAGCAAATAGAACAGAGAACAAAAGAACAAATATCACTAGGCTGCTGAATAGATCTAGGTGGTAGCTGCATCCTCAGTAGGATGCATAACCTTCATCTTCTCATCTCAAAAGAATACAGTACTATTAGAAAAGGTGCAGCAAAAGGTAACACAGATGGTTAAGGCGTGGGGCTTCTATACAAGAAGAGATTAAGCAGACTAGAACCCTTCAGCCAGGAATATAAATGACCTTTATAGTATCTATAAAGTCCTGATAATACAGAGGTAAATAAAGGATGATTACTCACTGCTTCCCAATATGAGGACAAAGGGGCATAAAATGAATCATAAAAACAACAGTCTCAAAGCAAACAAAAGGAGTCACCTTCGTATACAATCCATAGCTCAGGTATGGAATCCCTTACTGATGGAGGTTGTAAGTGCCAGAAGCTTTCTCAGGGGTTCAAGTAGAAATTCAGACACATTCATACAAAAAAAAAAAAAGATGCTCATGCATTATCAAACAAAACAAGTCTGAGTCTCAGACTGAAGAAGCATTGCAATGTGTTTTTTTCTCTTCCATATGCTACACGCTATGCATCCCTACTTAGTCACCATCAGAAACATAGTGCTGTATAAAGTAGTTATCTACTCTGGCCTGGACCAGGCGTTCTTATGTTAAACCATTATAACACCACATAAGAAGTGGGATGATACACACATTCAGCAAGTTTTCCTCTAGCACAGATTTGTGCTTCCTGTCCAGTTCTGGTCTCCCAAGTTTAAGAGAGACAGGGAAATTAGTACTAGAGAGAGTCCAACAGAGAGCTACAAAGATGATTAAGGGGCCAGAACATCTCTCTTATGAGGAGAGGCTGAGAGCCCTGGGACGAATTAGCCTGGGAAAGAGAAGACTGAGAGGGGATCTTATGAATGCTTACAAATATCTGAAGGGGGGGTGTCAAGTAGAAGGGCCCAGTATCTTTTCAGCTGTGCCCTGTGATAGGATGAGGGACAATGGTCACAAACTGGAACACAGCAAGTTCCACCTCCAAATGAGGAAAATCTTATTGAGTGTGAGGGTGATGGAACAGACTGCCCAGAGAGGTTGTGGAGTCTCCTTCTCTAGAGTCTTTTAAAACCTGCCTGGATCTGTTCCTGTGTGGCATGCCCTTAGTGATCCTTTTCTGGGAGGGAGGTTGGACTCGCTGATTTCCAGAGATCCCTTCCAACCTCTACCATTTTATGATTCTATAAAGACAGTTAGGCCATCTCTATCTAAGTTTGCATGAGCTTGTTTTTAAAAAATATTGGCCTTTCCTAAAGAGGTGCTACAAGTTGAGTGTATTCCCTTTCTGACCATTGAAGGATATTCCCGAGCTCCAGGTGCAATTCTTGAACAAAGCAAGGGAAGAACTTCTTTTAACTTCAAATTCTCAGCAAGTCAGTTGCAAGTAGAGAATCAAATCCTTCATCCACTGCCTCTAACCAGCTACTGTTGGTGTTGTACATGCTATTTCATAGCAAACTCTTGCAAAAAAATAGTCAAAAACTAACTGCAAATATATTCCTTGTATTGTCTAAATGTATCTTAGACTTAGCACAGCCTATGTTTGGACCAGAAGAGGGATTAAAAAATCTTAATGTATGCCCTCCTGGTGATGATCATGAAGGGCCATGCTCATCATTTTGAGCTTCTGTGCAGGAACTCACACTGTTGTTCATGCAGTGCTGTAGTTTTTTATCAGAAAAAAATGACATATATCCAAGGATGTGCACTTAAATAGAGAAATGTGCTGAATGAACAGGGAGGATAGCAAGTTACATCCTGCAATTTTGGATTGATAAAAGGATCATTTCTTTCTCTCTCTTTTTATTTGGCATCTGTATGAAGTGTCATGGTTTAGGGTCAGGGCAGCCCCTAAGACCTAACAGACGCTCTCTGTTAACCCCCCTCCCTCCCCAAAGGGAAAGAGAAAAGGAATAAGGGAGAGAGNTCAGAAAGTGCTGTTAATTAGAAGTACTGAACTGAAAAGTAAAATCGCTGAACAGAATTAGTCCTGTTTTCCCCCAAACCAGGACAATGAAGTCATGGTATGGACTCAGAACAATAAAGTGCAAAAACATTTATTATTTCTCATCCTTGGAGCCAATTTGAAGAGTATGGACTAAGTGACTGGACTGTACAATGAGTGAAAAGCTGAAAAGGTCATTGGGCTCAAAAAACAGTACTTCAAAATCTATCAAAATCTAGCTAGCAGCTGATTACTGTCAGTGTTCCTCAGGGCTGAATACCAAGCCCAACTGTTCAACCTCTCCACCTGTGTCTTGGGAGATGTGACAGAATTGAACTTTGTGCATAACACCAAACCAAGTGAAAGTGGTTGACAAGGTAGAGGGGAGAGCTGCATGCAGAAAGACCTTAACAGCTGGAGAAACAGAATAAAAACCTCCTCTTGAAGTTCAACAAAGACAAACATAGTCTTTCACCTGGGATTGAACAATCCTGTAAAGCAGCACAGACTTAGAACTGGCTAGTCAGGAGGCAGCTTTGCAGAGAAGGAGCTGGAGGTGCTGGTGGCTGACAGGTCGAACACGAGCAGCAGTGCACCTTTGTAGCAATACAGGCCCACCGCTGGGCCAAGTTAGAAAAAGTGTAACCAGCAGGCTGAGGGAAGTGATGCTTCTCCTATATGCAGCTCTTTTATAACCCCAGTTGGAAGACTGGCAAGAGAAACATCAACACACCGGAGCAAGCCTGGGGTCAGATCACTAGAACTAATGGTCTGATGAATGTGATAGACAAGTAGAGGCTGAGGGAACTTGGTTTGTTCAGAGAGGAGAAGAGATGGCTTCATGGTGGCCAGGGGACCAACTGCCTTCTTCAGCTATCTTAAGGGGTTTATAAAAGAGACAGACCCAGAATGGTTGAAGGTCCTGAGATGCAGAGGGCTGATGAACATTTCTCTGTCATAGTCAAAGAGAACTGGGGACATCTGCTTGTGTGTACTGAACAGGTTGGTGTGGAGATGTTTATGCAGCTGCTAGAGCATCTGGAAGGACCATGTCCTCAAGGTCTCTCTTGATGTCTACCAAGCCTCATAAATACCTCATAAATATAAAGGAGCATAAATACCTCCCAACTAACAGGCCCATGTGTTCTCTCTAGCACAATTTGTCTTGCAAGGAGGGAATGACTATACCGCTGCTGGCATTTTAAAGATGTAAGGTGAGTTTCCTTCTCACCTGTGGATATTTATAGCCACTATCTGGGCAGAAACTGGAAAAGTGTTCCTTTAATGCTTTATTGTCTGTGAAACCTTTCTTATGTATTTTTTGTTATCTAGTTGTTCTAGTAGGTAAAAAAAAAACAAAACAAAACCCAAAACCCACCTTATTTTGTCATTTTACTGGATAGGGGTTTCTTTTAATTATTACTCTTTCATGTTTAGGTACAAACTGTCAATTCTTACCTTTCATTCTGGAGACTAGGAAGGCTCCATCTTGCATAAATACATATTTATTCATACTTAATAAGGCAAAATTACTCCCACCAGAGCTATTACTTTATCAGCTAAGTATGTAATTAAGTTTTTTAAAGCATATTATATACTCAGCAGACCAGAATGACAATACAGAAGTTACTCTAGTCTATCTGGTAAATAGGCAATTATACCTTTTATTCAAATTTTTATTTACCATTTAAGAGTTGTCATTCAATTCCATTACATTTTCTACAGACAGTACAGGCTGGAAAGCTGCCTGGCAAAAAAGGACCTGGGGGTGCTGATCAACACCCATCTGAACATGATCCAGCAGAGGCTGAGGGGAGACCTTATCACTCTCTACAACTACCTGAAAGGAGTTTGTAGTAAGGTGGGTGCAGCCTCTTCTCTCAGATAAATAATGACAGGACTAGAGGAAATGGCCTGAAGTTGCAGCAGGGGAGGCTTATATTAGATATTAGGAAGAATTTAATTACTGAAAG
>VWZY01008591.1:392809-406096 GCA_013399075.1 Chloroceryle aenea | reverse complement strand
GGGGAGGTGTTGCTTTTGTTTTTCTGACTGTTGGATGTGGTGATCTTAGAGGTCTTTTCCAACCATGACAATTCTTTGTTCTGTAAACTGTGGTTCTGCCTAAAAATGCCAATTAAATAGTGTTAGTACCTATAAAATATGCAGGACCGCCATTGTACACAGATAAGTCCATGAGCAGTGAACTCAAATGTAAACAATCTGATAAAAGTTACCAAATACTTTAGGTGTTGATCCAGCAATGCTTTTAAGCACAATCTTATTTGTACTGAACAGGTAAACCCACACTAGTGGACATAATAAAGCTATTCCTAGAAACATAAAAAATGTGACTTTTCATTTTTTTTAGGTTTGTACAGAAGAGTATGTCCAGACTGAAGAATACCCAGATTCATCATATCCCAGGTACCTGTAAATGGCTTACAGCAATTAGACAAGTAATTTACTGCCAGAAGGAAGAAATGCAGTTATTTTTGATAAACAAGTAAAATAGCAGTGTAGTGTTTTAACATTGCCTTCTCTCAGCTTAACCAACTGCATTTTTACAGAGTTTTTTTAATAGGTTTTTGTGGAATGAGGCAATTAAGCAAGAAGAAGTTTTGAAACTAGGAGGATGGTGGTGAACTTTGTTGTAGAATTTGGAGAAGAGACTGAGCAGGAATCCCTGAGCTTCAAGTAATGCTTCTTTTTTTCTTTATTCAACAGAGAGAAATGCAATAAAAAAGCAGCTCTTGTAGGAAACAGACCTTTAAAATCCAAGCCTATTAAAATCTGTAGAATTACTTCTGCTCTGGAAAATGTGCATGATGATGCTTCTCTTTCTTTCTCCAAATAACAAATGGCCTTGGATATATTCAGCTACATTCCAGCCTTCAGACATGAAGTACCATGAACTGTGCATTTACTCAAAGAGCATATTAGTAAAGACTTCTTCTATCCTGGTATAATAATGGAACAAACAATAAGAAAAGTTTTAAAAGCCTCATTTTTACCTTCTCTGTTGGCAAGCGACCATGATATTTCTTTTCTGAATTTTAGTTATGATATTTCTTACAGTAGCACAAGTTCATTAGCATTTTACTGTCATGCTGACAATGCAAAAAAGTGTTATACATTTAAATTTATTACTTATTGATTTATTATGCCTGAAGAATTTGAACCATAAGCATAACTTACCTTCTATTGAAGATTCTCTTGATGGTTTTCAATGTATCGCACAAAACAATAGTGCACTAAGCACTCTGTGGGTAGCTGTTATTGTCCAATTTAATTTATGATTTGATAAACAAGGAATACAAAGGTTTAGGGAGCTCACAAAGGAAATCCTTCCCACTTCTGAGAGTAACTCTCTCTTTTTATTTTTTTTTTTAATTTCAGCCTTTTGTGCCTGTTATTCTTTCTGTTTCTCATTGTGGAAGCTTCCAAGAAGTAAATAGAATTTCATCCTGTGGTTCAACACCTTCCTAGTTTATGAGTTTGCAGTTATGTTTTCCTGCAGTTTGCAGCTCCTGCAAATTTTGTACATAAACATCATCATACACATCCCTTATTTGCTGTAGACTGGTGTAACTGCTCAGATTTCAGTGGCTTTACAGGAGTTTACCACAGCAGAGACTCTAGTCACAAAACCTAAACTTTACATTTGGATGTAACTGGCATGTTTCAAATATCTTTCAGTACTGTAGTGGGGCTTTTTAATCTGAATTCTAAAGTAGGATTTACCTAATTCTCAAGAACACTGCTTTTTGTATGGGTATTTTCCTTCTTTTTTTATTATACCAGCTGCCATCACGCCCTGTAAGAATATCTTTGTCAAACAGGAGTTAGAATATCACTGTTTCCTGAAGAGGTCACTCATTGACTGCTTGTCATATGGACATAGATATTATTGACCAGTAGCATTGCCTTTAGGATGATAAAACAGTAATTTTTTATTTTTTTGAGAGTTACAGTTATGAACCCATATGTATTATATGTGCCAACTTCTTTTTTTATGTTTTAGCAAAACTGCATGTGGCCAGCTGGTGTAATGTATTGGTTCTAAGATGGCATATTTTTATAGGTAGAAATATATTCTCTTCTGAATAGAGAAAATATCAATCATTGTGTGGTAACTGTCTGCAAATTCTAATTTTCATTGACAAACAATTTATTGTAACTAATGACATGTAACCTAATACATAGGCTGTGAAACATCTTTGAGATTACTTGTATTCGTTTTACTTTTTCTTTTTTTTCTTTAAATCAGTGTTGCATTACTAGCTGGGTATACACAGCCAAAAGTAACAGACCTTTGGAGAAGATTTTCAGGAGAGAAATTGATTAAAAATGACCTCTCATAGCTTTAGTTTTCCAGCTGATTTCCCTGAAGTGACCCTCACTGGTCATCAACCAGTTACAATAATTACCTATGATCACTCTGAACAGGCAAATGGAATTTTAAACTCCTGCTTTATCACAGGAATGTCTGACAGGAAGATAAATAATGAATGCAATGTAGAAGGTTGGTATCTTAAACAAACAGGGACTCCAGAAAGAAAAAAGGAAATGGAAAGGCTGTGCTTGTTATATACGTTGTGCCTTGCAAGACAACTGGGCAAATTTTGCTCTCAGAAAAGCACCCAAAGAAAAATATCAAAAAACAAACAAACAAACAAAAAGCTACAATGGTTAATTCAAAACATTTTCTCAGTCCTCTTCACCAGACGATCCTGCTGATTCCCAGGCCAGAACAAGAGAAGGTAATACCAGGAGGACAATGGGAGCATGGGTGCATAATGAGGTGGCTTCTTTTGGAGGAAGCTGTGGTGTAAGGTGCTCACAGGACTGAGATCAATTACAGATGTCCATATTGATATAATGCCTTTGGTTTTCATGGGAATTGCCCCAAGCTGGTAGTGGAATCTAGGCAGCTTTCCTGTAAGTGAACTACACAGAAGTGTAGAACTGTTCTGGTTGGAAAAGACATTCAAGAACATCAGATCATGATTGCATTGATGTATTCTTACTAAAATCCCATACTTACCAAGTCTGGCACATGGACAAGCTATGTGCTGAAAGATGTAGAGACACAATTTTCCAGCAGAACAGATTTTTAGCCACGCAGTATCAGCACATGGATACAGAGTTTCCTGATGAAAAATAGTTACTAATTTTTTACTGGGTAATTCATTGTGTGATCCGTTGTAACAGGATAATTCTGTATAGATGCAATTTAAATGTACACAGAAATGCCTTCTCTTCTGATTAAGTTAGTAATCTCTTGGCTTAATTCCTATAATCCATTTTACCAAGTCTTTCATCACTCTGAAAAGAGTTTTTCACTTCCAAAATGGAATGTATATGGCTTGATTATAATGCTCCCCCCTTATGATTATATGCCTGTACTGTTCCAGTCCTTTGTTTTGCAGTTCTACATCTTGTGTCACCACATGATGAACTCCGCAGAATACAATTAACAGCTGTTGTGCTGCTGGCAAGGGTGACATTGCATGCAAGCTGCCTTACAATTCAAAAGAAAAAAAAAAACTTTTAAAATGTTAAAAGATTGAAAACCTTCCACCCCCAAAGTTAAGACATACCATGACAAGCAGGCCATTGCTTGAAAATGGCTCACCTGAACTATTATGATAGCCGGCCATGAAATCTCTAGAAAATGTTTTCCTCTTCAAAATTTATTCCTTAGACAGAAGCCTCTGAGCCTTGATCTCTGTAGAAGAGAGCAGGACCTCCAAATGCCCAGGTGTCTGGGAGGAATAAAGGTGCATCTGTCACTTGTTAGACATGTTGTTATTAATGTCATTTTTCATTTGTATTAACAGCTCCTTGATTCCAGTAAGTCCATCTTACGGCAAGACAGCATTGTGAGATGTCTGTGGGACATTTCTCAGAAGGATGAGCTTTAATCTTCTCTTTACTAGTCCTTGGCACGCACTTATGAATTCCCATGATTTTTCTCTTTCTCTAGCTCCTGGACTTGAAGACTGTCAGATCTCAGGGTTTGAGGACAAAGACCGTGGCCACCTCACATAAAGGCCAGGACAAAGTGTCACCATGGAAGAGCATGGGGAGAGTTTGACAACTGCCTTTTCCTCCTCAGAAACCAGCGTCTCCTATGGACATTACCTCCTAGCCTTAGACAGAAGCACTGGTTCTTCATGACGACGATCTTGTGCTGCTCTTTGTGTCCAAAGGCCAGACCACTGAGAACCAGAAAAAACAGCTTCGGTGTTTCCTTTTGTCTGGTACAGATGAGACTTACCACTACTCACTCTCTGATATCCTTCTGTAACATCTTCTGAGGCTTGGAAGTGAGAGATAAGGCTTAGGGTTGGCCACTGTCTAGCTAACATAACAACATTAACAGATACCATTAGGCTCTGTCCTTTGTCCTCTTTCTGTAACTTCCAACCTCAATTCAGTTATAACACAAGTGACAGGCATGAATTCTACACTGCACTTCAGTCTCCTTCCTCCACCTTCACTAAACCTCCAAACAGCTTAGTATTTTTATATGCTGACAGCTTCTTTATCAGAACGCAGGCTCATTGCCTATTTATATATACACACACATATATGTGTGTGTGTATGTATGCATGTAAAAATATTTATATAAATATATATAATATATATGCACATATGTGTGCATTTAGCATATTACTAGGAAGAGTAATATGTTCATAGATTTTATATGAACTTACACAATCTCTGCATTTTGAACCAGAACAAAGCCTTAGTTCTTGAAGCAGTTCTTTCATTTATGTATGTGGCCAGAGTTACATGGCAAGGTATGAACAGTTTTGTCAGATTTCTCACCAGAACCTGTTGATGAAACCAGACTACCTAATATTTCTAGTGCTGTATTTGCAATGTCATTCATGACTGCACTTGAAGGAGGAGCTCAGGAACATTTAGATTCAAATCTTGATTCTGTCACTGACTTCTCATAGTGGATTAGAAAAGCCATTTAGGCTTTCTAGATTATTTCCTTACAGTCCAGGAAGCAGAACATCACTGTAAGAATACTGATAATATTTTTTATTTTATTGTCCTTTACTTCATTGGAATCGATACAGAGATGCTTGCACATAGCACTGAAAACAGGAGACACAAGGTGTTCAGATGAGCTTTTTTGGGAAACTGAAAAGCATCTAGCAATTACAAGGATGCATTTTTTTCCTGACAGTTCATTAATACAAATCACTTGTTTCTATTGCCAGTTCTAGTGAAGTAGCAAGCTGCCAAGGTGCTAATGAGCATACACTCTGAATAGCAATTTCAGTGCCACTGGCCATAATGATTAGGAATATTGTTGAATATAGATAGTGCTGCCTTGACCCTTCTCTCTGCTTCCAACTTGAATGAGTTCTACCCTGCTCTAAAACATTTGTCATCTTCTTTAGCTGAAAAGTTTAGAACATTTTGTTTTTCAATGAAAATATGCTGCCACTTCTGAAAGCATCCTTCTGTAAGACAGAGAAATAGCTAAAGGATTGTTTCCACATCCTGATGTTGCTCAAGGAAGAGCAACTGCATTTTGACTAGAGAAATTCTAATACTGAAGATAATAAAAGTGGGCACCTGCTGACATGTGGCTTTGAGCCCTTTCATAGCAGTAGAATTGTGATTATGGTAGTTGGATTTCTTTCTCTTCCTCCTCTCACTAACTTCTCATCTACCACTACTATACCTCATATCAATTTATGTAAGAATTTGAGGTGTAGACATACAGGCCAAAATAATTTTGAATGGCAAGACACCGAGTCCTGCTAACAGGGACTGGATTAATTATTGTGTGACAGTTCAATAAAATAATGTTATTAAATGACACTCTTATGTTTCAATCCATGGAAACAGGATAGTGGAAGGAATGACCAGAGCCCATTAGCATAGGGTATCTGCTAGGCTAGCGATGTTCCACCACCATTTCCATGAGCAGCATGTTGGACTGCCATCCTTTCAGATCGGTTATGCATATAATCCCGTAGGTTTCAAAAGGAAAAGTTAAGCTTTTCCCAATACAATGGTTCCTGTCTAGTCATGCAATGTTGACAAGCATTGAGAGCCACATATCTTTTCCTGCAACCATGAGGATTAAAAGGATGTTATACAGAAGATGGCCTTTCAAAAATAGCAAATAGCTATCTATCCCTGTGCAAATATGTAAGAACATAGCATTACAGAGGACTACCTGTTTCAACCCTTGTAACTGGAAACCAGTGTCCAAATGATCATCAGAATAACAATTTCTTCCCTCCTAAATACAAGCTACAATTCCTACCCAGCATGCTCCTCTTCATTTGACACCAGTCTTAGTTGGTTTCTGCCACTTGCTATTTCATCTTTATTCAACTAAAGAAGTGTATTAATTTGTAATCCAGTTTACCAGCAAACTTAATGAACAATCTATAGTCTGGTGTTTGTTTCTGTAGATGATTTTCATATATAGATCTGTTTAGCAAAGAAGAAATTAATGAGTATTTTTCACAAAGGCAGAGTTCTCTGTAGGTCACAAATACCAGCCAAGCATCAATAATTACAACAGACACTGATACGGTAACTTGAGGCTATTCACCCTATGTGCTGGATGCTGCAGGAAAAGGTGACATTTGGCTGTTTCCACTGTACATTTCTTAGGAAAAATAATTTCAGTAGGTTCATTATATGAGAGGAGAAAAAGCCCAAAATTCAGAGACCTTCATACTACCCCTTCATTCTGATCTTATCATAGGTGCTAAACAACAAACTGAGATAATACATGATGTGCTGGGAAAGCACAAGATAGAGTAGACTTTGTAACAGAAAACATACCATACCAGACAGAGCTGTTCTCTGGACTCCAACACTTCCTTCACCAGCAATTCCTGATTCAATGATACCTTCATCTACCTATCTCCAACATAAAGCTTTTAAAATCCCACTCAGCATTGAATGGTGGAGGCATCATGAATATGCTCAGAATGATTCTGTTTAAAACTAAAAAAGCATTCTGTTTGGAGCAGAAACTTTATGCTCACTGAGATACCTGTTTCTTAAGTGGGGGTATTGATCTGTTTCTCATAAATAGCTCTTTAATGCTAGCCTCTGCCACAGCTTCAGAGGTCTTGCTTTGTTTGCATTGAATGTGACAGAGGCCAACACTTCCTACACTTCTTATGATAGGCTTGTAAACAATCAACTTTATTAAAGAGAAGAAATTTTCTAAATACATTAAAAAAAAAAAACTTCCTAGGAAAGGAAAGTGCTGCCTAAAGAATTTGATTTCATTCTATGACTGAGTGGCCCATCCGGTAAACGAGATTGATGTGGTCTACCTAGACTTCAGCAAAGACTTTGACAAGCATCCCACAACATCCTCCTGGAAAAGCTGGCAGCCCATGGCTTGGACAGCTGCACCCTTTGCTGGGTTAAAAACTGGATGGATGACCAGACACAGAGAGTGGCTGTGAATGGTACCACACCCAGTTGGTGTCCGATGACCAGTGGTGTCCCCCAGGCATCAGTACTGGGACCAGTTCTATTCAATATCTTTATTGATCACTTGGATGAAGGGATCAAGTTTACTGTTAGTAAATTCGCAGATGACACCAAGCTGGGGGCAAGTGTCAATCTGCTGGATGGTCAGGAGATGCTTAGAGGGACCTGGACAGGCTGTGTCAATGGGCTGAGGCCAATAATATGAGGTTTAACAAGACCAACTGCAGGGTCCTACACTTTGGCCACAGTAAACCCATGCAGCACTACAGACTGAGGGATGAGTGGCTGGAGAGTGGCCTGGCAGAGAGGGACCTGGGAGTACTGGCTGATTAACAGATGAACATGAGCCAGCAATGTGCCCAGGTGGCACAGAAGGGCAATGGCATCTTGGCTTGTATCAGGAATAGTGTGGCCAGCAGGACTAGGGGAATAGTGTGGCCAGCAGGACTAGGGATGTAATTCTGACCCCGTACTCAGCACTGTGGGGGCCCCACCTCAAGTACTGGGTGCAGATCTGGGCCCCTCACTGCCAGAAGGATATTGAGATGCTGGAGCAGGTCCAGAGGAGAGCGATGAGGCTGGTGAAGGGAATGGAGGGAAAGTCTTATGAGGAGAGGCTGAGGGAGCTGGGGTTATTCATCCTGGAGGAGACTCAGAGGGGACCTCATCACTCTCTACAACTACCTGAAGGGAAGTTGTAGTCAGGTGGGGGTCAGGCTCTTCCCCCAGGCAACAATTGACAGGATGAAAGGACATGGCCTGAAGCTGAGCCAGAGGAGGTTTAGGTTGGATCTTAGGAAGCACTTCCTCACAGAAAGGGTGATAGAACACTGAAACGGACTGTCCAGGGAGATGGTGGAGTCGCCATTGCTGGAGGTGTTTAATGAAATATTGGATGTGCCACTTAAGTGACATGGTCTAGCTGATGTCATAGTGTTGGGTCATAGGGTGGATTTGATGATCTCGGAGGTCTATTCCAGCCTCAGAATTTCTGTGATTCTGTGATATGAGTATTTTACATGATTTACAAATTCTGGGCCAGATTTTTAGGTGTGGCATTCCTGAATCAACATGAGACAGAACTTTTAATCATATTGATTGTTCCCTGAATCCTGGGCTTTTTGATTTTCTCCTAAGGCACAAAACTAAGTATTGGAATAATGGTAAATTTTGGCTGCTTTTAATAGCCTCTGACAAACTATAAGGATTTATGGCTTTCTGGGGTACATAATTTTTCCTGTCACTAAGGTCATTTGATACAGCGCTCTCTATACTATTTCAATGTTTTCCAACATATTGAAGGTTTGGCTGATCATTTGAAATGCTCTGTAAAAGAAATACAAAAAAATAAGAGGGACCAGAAGACTGATACCACATTTTAGCTGGGTAATCTTGTTTGTTGCTCATCCCCTTATGTACCTTCCCCACTGACTGTCATACTAAGAAAGGATGCTTTTCACAAAAACTTACCATTGTCCCCTAAAGCCATGTGCAGGATAAAAACTTCAAAATTAACTCCCTGAAAATTAAAAGAAAAACAAAAATGGAATTATTGGACAGATGATAAACTAGCTCTCCTAGTACTTTTTACTTTGACAGTAACTCACTCCAACCACTGTTTTAGTTTCAAAAGGAAATAAAACTCTCATTTTGATTTGGTTCTTACATTTCTGATTTTGATCCAGTCAAATGATATATCCTCAAAAGCAATACAGATATTTAAGAAAGACTGTTTCATTACTCAGATTCTGAATTCTCATACTGAATTCTGAAAAAAAAAAAAAAAAGTTTGTTTGGGAGGGAGGGGTTTTGGATAAGAAAAACAACAATGCTAATGCCTAAACTCAAGACTTCTGTAGTTAGTGAATTTTCTTCAGATGCTGTTACTGTTTGCTAAGCTTCACCAAGCACTGCTGATTATTTTATTAAATAATTGTTTCATTATGGAAACCAAGTGTCTGCACTTTTACATAGTATTTATCAAGTCTGAATGAAATTCAGCCTTTCAGCAGATGCCTCCTGTCAGCATAGGTTTATAAATCAGAAAGGACACAGGATGTCTGAGACACTGCTTGCTTCTAATAGAAACAATACCAAAGTTGTTCCGCTGCTTCCTTTCCTGCCAGCAAAAGCATGAAGATAATACAAACAGGGAAATGTCTGCTTTGCAAATAATAATAAAATAAAATCCACCTAGCTTCTTCTCTGCTGCCTTCATATTTTCTGGAGGCAAAACATATGTAAAGATTTCACTCATTTTTACACAAGCTCGGAAAAATATTGTATTTCTACATATAGAATTAGAATATAACCGCTACACTGCAGATTGAATCTGCCTTAACACAGTAAATATAACTGCAGAAGCCAGAAGAGCTATTGTTTGCTGCCTAGGAATAATGACATCCCATCCCTGAATTACACTTTTTGCGAGCTTTACACAGCAACAGGCAGCAGTGTTGAGCACATGCATCATGTGACAGAGACTGCCAGTCTGTGCAGAAAAGAATAAGACTGTCTCAAAGCCTTCTAGGAGCTTTGTGATAAATTCTCCAGTGTCAAAGATACTGGCAGAAATAAGAAACCCCAAAGAATATAATAAAGTGGCTTGTGTGTAGATAAGTAGCAATGTATCATAGACAACATTTTTGAAAAAGAAAGCAACCATGTATTTTATTTATTTTTTTGGTGTTGCAGTCATTAATAGTGCATGTGTAACTATACTCCAATACTTCAATAGAGACCTATTAGAGGCTAATGGAGCCGTCAGGAAAAGACATGACACTCCGTCACAGAAGGACAGAGTTTGATATTGAAAATCCATTTTCAATATTGCATTTAGTATTCAGGACATTCTTGGGAAAAGATTTAGCAGAAAGAGCATCCCAAAGTGGCAACAAAGTGAAAAGATCTCCATTTAAAGGAGGAGAAAAGATTAAGTCTTTTTGACCAGTGGCAAGGTAAGTAAAGGAGGACAGAAGGGAATCAGAAATGAAAAGCCTGGTTCAGCTAAGAATGGAGTCAATGGAAAGTCTTTTGTTAATTTCAGCAGAGGTTGGCTCTGGCATCTAATCCTGGTTATTCCTTCATGGTATAGGAAAAGAGAAGATACTAAATGAAATGTACAATGAAATTATACTTGCCATCTGAAGTACAGAGTAACTGTTGTACTTCCTATCACTGGACATTGATGCAAGGAACCTACAGCAAAGTAAGTGTACACTTTTCCCAGGAAACAGAGCAGATAAAAGCACTACTCCTGACTGCACACTTGCAGACCCAGGAGAAGAAGATGGTGCTCAGAAGTGGCTAATGCTCAGAAGAAGAGACTACCCCTCCATGCCATCACAGGATAACATGGGGCAGAGTTGAACAGACGTCCTCCTGGCCATCCCTCTTTCCAGAGGTTTGTCCAACTCAACAGATCCCCTGCTGCTGCAGTGTGTGTGTCCAGGATCTTTTGGAGATGATCAGAAGTTGGTCATCTGTTTACATGCTGGAAAACATGCAGAAGACATCATTCCTCATGTCGAGCCAGTTAGCAGCTTGAGTTTAACAAAAAACATCTTTAGTATGTATAGAAGATATCTTGCTAATTGTTTTGAATTGATTTCTCTAGAGGTAGTCTAAAGGTAAAGAAGTCTCAATGTTTGTCCTAAGCATGTGCCAGTTCCTCTATTAAGTTTTCTCTAGTGCTCTATGTGTGATAATTACTGTTTCTAAACTGCTAATTAAGCTTCTGGAGACAGAGATGCCTGATTATAGTGACTTTCAAAACACTAGTGCACTGGGAGCAGGATTTTCTTTTTGAACTGTGCCTGAAGATTAGCACACCAAGGCTTATACACTTAACATAATGTTATCAACCCTGAATGCTTCTCAAAACCATCTTTCAAAGAACATTTCTGATAAGAGATGATTTTGCCATCATGTGGTGATGATAAGGAGTTTTAGAAGGAGTATCGTCATGGCTAGGACCTTAGCTCTAATCTTTTGTTGTTCTTTGCTATCAATTAGTCTTCCTTTAAAATCACTTCCTGAGAACACAAAATAGTTTTTGGTCCCAGAAGGCCCTCATCTCACCCCAGCACAACTAGATGATACCCTGACATTCTTCTCCCTCTTCTCAGCCTTCTACAAACATCCCCCATGAGCTGGGAGCAATAGAATGATGACAGAGTAGGAAACAAGTTGAGCATGCCTTCTTCCAGCAGATTCTGGAATGATGAGAAGGCCCAGGATTATGTTCCCTCTTCTGGATGCCTTTCTTACTCAGGCAGCCCCTGGAGCTGCCCATGACAACCCATAACAGGAGGAGCACCACACTGTCCCAGGCACTCTTACCCTGGATTACTTGCTGCTAAAGGCCAGACAATGAATTCTGTGATTTCCTCCAACAGTCCCCCTTTCCTCCAAGAAAAAAGAAAAATCCACAGGAGGAAGCAGGTAAAACCTTGGACTGACAGTTTCTCGTGGATTATTTTCAACATTAATTTCAAGATGTATTTCCCTTTGTCAGATGGACTCTTCAACAGGTTGTCCAGAGGACAGTACTTGGGAAGTAATCATTAGAGCTTGGTGACTGTTAGACAGGTTCAAAAGGACTTGTGCTGACAAAAGAAAGTAGCATCTAAAGAGGTCCACATAAGGTTGTCATGTGCAAATCAGTACAGAAGTCGAGCATGCAATGCTGGTTTACAACTACTGGGCAATTTTACCCAACACTTTTGGGAAATACTGAAATATGACTTGCTGAGAGAGCTATGAGGAGGAGGGGACTGCAAGTGAAGGAATCAACAGTAAAAATGGAAAACCAGCAAATACTAACAAAAAGACTTTTCTAAGTCAGCCTGACATGGTGATCAAAGATAATTAACTACAATTAAAAAATGCAGAGATGTCAGAGTTTTGGGAAGTTATCTACCAGATCTGTGTCCCCTTTGTGTGATAAATTCTTTTCCTTTACTATCAATGCTATCTATTGTCAAAACCGCATTCTTTTTTCAAGCTTTTGTTCAGGGATGAACTGTGGCTTGTGACTAGATGAAGACACAGGGAGCAGATGCCATTCTTTTGAAATTAAGTTACCCACCAGCTCAGAGTTTTATTCTCAGCAACTTTCATATGACTTAAATTTCATTTTATACATTTAATTCAGGCTTCTGCATAAACTAAAGGATACACACTGCAGGGTAGTTAAAAACATGAAAAGGTGTTTTTATTCTTTGTTGACAATCAGGTTCTGGCATACGTTTTAAAAAATACTCGGTTGTGCATCAATAAACAAAACAACCAGCTTTCAAATGATTTGGCTAGGTGTTTTGGGGTTTTGTAGAAGAGTTAAATCCTTAAAAAACATTTCATTATATGTTTCTGTGTCAGCTTTCCCCTCTAAGCTGCCAGCAGCAGGAAGCCCTTTATGAGCAGAAACACCTGTGGATGTTTCTCATTTTTCCGCGCATACTTCAACCTTTCAAAGGGCATTCCTCGACTTGCAGCTCTTCACGCAAAGTCAGAGCTTACCCTTTTGTTTCGTGAGACCACGGGGGGAGTATTTTTGCCTCCGGGCCCTGTCCGTGAGAATACTCACGCACTGTTAATTACAGCAGTATTTAAAACAGTTACCAAAAGCAACTCTCGAAAAATATTTCAGAGTATGGTTCTTGCCAGGTAATGGAAAAACCAATACAGAGCAGCATGAAGAAGCGTATTTGGGGTTTTCAGCCATCATCGCGGTCACTCCAGGGCAGCAGCCTGCCGAGCAGCTCAGGTGGCGAGCAGCGGGCAGAGAAGGTGTCGCCGGGAGCAGCCCCGTCT
>VWZY01008591.1:367416-392448 GCA_013399075.1 Chloroceryle aenea | reverse complement strand
AGCCGGGAGTTGGAGGAGGCTCTCTGGGGTGTCTCAGCAGAGCTACCCACGAGCTCCCTCGAGCAGGCTGTGCTGCCTGTGGGAACCTCCGGTGCTGCAGGGAGGTCAAATCCATGCCCTTGGAGGGAGACACCGTGAGGTGTCACGGCCCTGCTCCCTTGGGCAGGGCGAGTTGCACCCCTCGATACCGTGGGTCAAGAGTGGGAGCCACGGGTGGCTTCTGCTTTTCAGGCGCATTAAGGGCATAGCCAGAGACAGAAGCTCTCATGTCAGAAATGGGTAACAGTGCAGAAGCCCTAAGCTGGTGTCATGGGCCTTCCTGTACGAAAACGGTGGCATGGGGAATCCCGCCTGAAGGCTCAGCCACTGCCCAGCATCGAGGCTCCTTCACATCAGGGTCCATGCCAGTCTTCGGCCTCCCCTCACCTTCTGGAGTTTGCCATCCCGCTGTCTGCCTCTGCTCACTTGTTGCCAGGGTTGGGCTTCAGCCTGATGGTTCAGTTGTTCGCTTCTCTGTGCATAAGCATTTCATTAGTACAACGGCAATTGCACAGGTTTAGGGTGCCAGGAGCATGAGCTGACCTGTGTGCTGCTTTGCTCAGCCCTCTCCAGTCTTCAGCTTCTCTTGGTGCATGTTTTCAAGTAGAGACCAAGCATAAGCAGATTCAGAGAGCTGATCTGCTAAAATTTAATGAGCAAAATTACGGTTTTGGGATGGATCCGCAGCAGGAACCATACGCTACACAGTCAGTGTGCAAAGGATCCTTGGTACAAGGTGGGAATTTGAAGACAGAGGTGGGGGGGAATGAGAGTGTCACAGCAGCTGAGATGAGGTAGGGTTGGGCCAGCAAACCAAACGTTAGGCCATCATGGATGAAATAGGAGTGGGAGAGTAGAGACTCCTTAGTGTGATCTGCTGCCTTGGGAACAGCAGTCACAGTTTATCAGAAATGCAGAAGCATAGCTTGTCATCTTCATTTTCAGATGTCTGCTGTGACGGTGTGTGTATGACCAAAGAGGTCACCAAGGTTGACAGTGTAGGGGAGAGGGAGTCTGGATTCATCCAGGCTGTAGCAGAGGTCCTGGCAATGTGGGAGAAGAGCCCAGGATAAGATTTGGGAAGCATGGGGTCCCTGAGGACATTTTTACAGTGCATTGGTAGCACCCAGAGACTGTATGGCTTTGTTTACTTGGGGACACCTGACTTAGGGTTTTGAAAACACTGAGTTGCAGCACAAGAGGTCAAACAGCTTTAAAACAGCTTCCCACACCAGTAAAAGGACATGTGTTCTTCCATGCTTCTTAATTGTAAAGAGCTTTCTTACTGTTGTTTCACAATTTGTGTTGTTCTGCAGTCTGGCAGAGCATCGCTGCTGGAAACATTTGTGGCCCCAGCTTGGGCAGGACAGTCTTTGGCAATGGGGCAAGAGGGCACCGCTGGCCCCCATGCTGGGCATCACTGTGCCACGCTGGCCATGGCCCTGCAGCAGAGCAAGGGGAGCTGCTGCCAGCTGGCAAGGGATGAGGGAGCTCCAGGCAGCTCCAAATTACACTCGGGACTGAGGCTGGTCAGGGACTGGGAGAGGTAGCCAGTTCCCAGACAGCTTTCTTCTCCTGCAGCTCAGCAGAGCGAGACAGGCAGCACAGCCTGAAGTTCCCCTCTGGCCTCCTTCCTGGAATGGGAAAAGGTGATCCATGGTGTCTTGAGATTTCAAGATGCTCTTTTTTTTTAATTGTAAATTATTAAATATAAGAAATAACTGATACAGACAGCTACAAAATATTCATGCACGCAGCACCTAACTCTGAACTCCCTACTGAAATGCAGAGTAAGTCGGAATGGGCTGCCATGAGATTACAGGGTCAGGTCATATCTCGAGTGAAGTCCTGGGATTGTATAAAACTGTTGGATTGCATTTTCTTTAGAGCTGTGCCGTACAGTGTTCTGTCAGTGCTGCCATTTGACCGCAACCATGTTATTTTTATTCAGCAGAAGATTGTCTGGCTCAGTGTGATAATGACTGCAAAGCTTACTGCTGTGATGGCACTGCTCCCTACTGCTGTTCATATTATGCCTACATTGGGAATGTTCTTTCGTAAGTATATTTGTGCTTTAGAAAAAAAAAAAGATATGCTGTGTTCATGGGCTTGCTATAAACTCAGATGGCAGGAAGCTGTGTTTTGGCAATAAACAGTGGAAGGGTTTGGACTGTTTGGGGTTTGGTTTGGTTTGTTCTTCACTGGTAACAAACATTGGTATTCCTCTAAAGTCTCCCATTGTATATATTTTTGAGGCATACCAGAAAGCTTGCTAAAATTGAGGGTTATGTCCTTAGCTTGTGTACAATAATATAATTTGTCGATGTAAGATTTAGAAGTGCTAAGAACTTTGTTTCAGGCTCTTCAGATGAAAAGAACTGTAAATAGAAGTCTTGTTGGTTTTGTTGAAATGCTTTGTTACAATACCTGAGTCAAACCACTATTCAAATGACTTGGATTTGTGTTTCCTTTTGCTTTGAGTACTTCCCCCCCACCCCCCCCCTTTCTTTTAATTGACTTGTTTGTTTTTGTTAAACAGTGTTTTGACTTTTTGTATTGAATAGATGCTAGGTGAGGGTAATCTGACCCCTTAACACATGAATAGCATGTTTCACAGTGCTTAAAAAAAACCACAGCAGGTGAAATGGGGTGGCTATGAGTATTTCCTATCTAGAGGAATAAACTTGTTGATGAAAAACATAGGCTCTAATGCAGACATTTAGCTCTTCATCAGTCTGGGAGAAGAGAAGCTTGTGTGTTAATGGGCCTGACTCCAGGCTTAATTTAAGTGCCAACCCTTAAGTATTATATTCAAGTACAAGGACAGACCTAAACAAAACATAAAATGTTGTTCTTCAAGATAGAGCATCTTTTACTTTCTGTTTCTTCAACCCCACCAGTAATATCCTTAACCTTTAGAATGCAATCTGTGATGTGGTTTTGGTTTATATTCTTGACTAAAGACAGAAAAGGAAAAAGAAGTATGTCTCATGGACTGCTAGGTGGCTGGGGAGGACTGAGTGGGAAGGTGGTAGTTGCTTTTTCTGAAAAGACTCCTCTGTTGCGGGTTTCATTTGAACCATGGTACCTTCAGCATATTTTATAGCACTCTGAAAGAATAGGCAGAGTGATGGTATTTTAATACAGAATTGATCCATAGTTTTTAAAGCAGATCAGACAATTCCTAGGCTAAAGTAAATAAAATGATGATAGAGCACCAGAATCTTTCCTATGGAAATAAAAAAGCATGTACTTAAGATTGATTACTGTTGGAGAATGACAAGTTATTTTTTCCCCCTCTCCCTTAGGGAATGTCTGCTTTGATATTTTTTTTTCTTTTCTTGTTCCAAAGTTTCTTTGCCATTTACACACATGGAAAGAGGTGCTGTTATTGAATACTTTACTCCAGCTCATGAGTGTTTAGGAATGAGGGACACAATAGTGTAGGATATCACATTATAAGAAGGAGGCTTCCTATAAAGCGAGTGAATTTCATCTCCCACTCCAAGGTGAACATCACTGGCATTTGTCTCGCCTAATGTCAGCGCCAGGCTTTGGGAAGGGTTGTCCAGGAGATTCTAATGTTGAAACTATGCCTTCAGCACCAGGCTGACAGTCAGTCTTTTGTTATATTTATTTAACAAATGTAACCAGCTATGGAATTAGAGCTCAATTCTAGTGGCTATGACCTGTTGGAAGGTTTTGTGTGTTTCTGGATGGTTTTGAATACTGGAAAGGCTCTTACAACTGCTGTTTTCCACAACATGTCTTGAAGGAGACATTTGATTCTTCTAATTTTTTATGGTTAAGTACTCCAATTCATAGACTTGAAGACCAGTCAGAAGTCATTATAATCCTCTGACCTGACATTTTTCATGATTGAGCCATAGATAATTATTTTTCCCCTTAAAAGCTGTTTTGGAGGTGTCTTCTTTATATGTGTCATCTCATTTTAGAAACTTCAGGCATTAATGGATTGACCATCTGTCCTGATAAATAGTACTATAGTTCATTTACTAATATTGCTTGGAAATTTTGCTGAGAAAAGAAGGTTGAAATTCCTACTGTCATCTTTTAACTTATCTGTGAATTTGAAATGTGGCCCTAAATAGTCATCATGACAGCTCTCAACCTTGTCTCTGAGCTGGGTGAACTCTGTCAGTCTCACATGTAGGATTTGCTTCGTTTTGCTTTGCCCTGCTTAGGGGTCAATTCTTTGGCCTTCCTTTGAGCTCCCTCTAGTATTTTCAGTTCCTTCTTGAAGTGTGGCTAGCAGGGCTAAGCATAGGGTTTTGACAGAAGCGTTGCTAGGGTTACTTTTTCTTGTATCTCTGAGTACCTATTTTGAAGCAGCTATCCATGATGATCGCAAAAGACATAAATGAACTTTGCAAATTGCTCCATCTCTTAAGTCTTTAAGTCATGGTCTTCAAAGCATGTCTACTGCTTTAAGCTGCAAACTCTTCTTTGCTAGGGTTACTACCTTGCATTTAGTAGCATTGCAAAAGATGGTATTATGACTTTAAATATTGTCCATAAGAATCACCTTCCCTTTTCATTATTTGGTGCTAAACAGGTCTTTTTTCTTTTTAAAGTACAGATTTTCCCTCAGAAGTTTCATGTTGCCTCACTTCCAAATGACGAAACTGATGAAATTGCAAACAAACTACATTTCCTGATAATTCACCTAATGCTGTTTTTTAAATGTCTTTCTTTCCCTGCATCATCATTTTTGATCCTCCTGTCTGCACAGGACACAGGACTTGATCTGCTTGGGTGTTTTCAGATGTGCCTTTTTACTGTCTTAAACACCATTAGTAGTCCTCAGTGTTGTACTAGCTCCTCTGCTTCTTCAGAGGTTGTGTGCATCTGTGATTAGCCTGTTTTCCTTTCCACTCATGAAGAACAGATGTATCGTTAGCATCTCACTCTAGTATTAGGATTTCAGGGCTTGTAAGAGATGCACTAGTAACTCCATCTTTATTTGGACTACAGGTATAATCTGAGCATTCAAAATCAGTGATTGAGTCATCTGTAATCCCATGAGCATCTCTAATGTAAAGTAACGCATCCTTCTTCCTCCTTCCCCCTTCATGCTACTCTTACTGAGCAAGTTGTTACAGCATTAATGTTCCAGCTATATTTCCCTTTCTGCTAGTTTTGAGTAGCTAGAGCCTATCGTTATTTCCTCTGGTGCATATGCATTTCCTCCTGTTTGTTTGCTCAGCATCTAGGGCTTAATAGTTGGGCCTTCTAAAAATGTGGGTTTTTTTCTTGAACAAATTACAGATTGATGTTTGGACTTGTACAACATTATGGGGCTGCATCTATGGGATGAAGGAGAAAGTGCAGGGAGGCTTGAGTGCTCAGGCTGTTCCTTCCCACTTTTCACTCCCCACCAGAAGAAAGCTTGGAGGCCTCTTTCCCATCCTTCAGCATCATCCTAACCCAATGAAGTCAAGAAACTCAAACCATCCTCCTCCTCCTCAGCTAGTTTCTAAGCTATTGAGTCATTTGTGACGGACCTTTTATCAGTTTCCCTGTGCTGGATCTGCTTCTGCAGCTTGCTGCCAGGCTTGGGGACTGCAATGACTGCAGCATGTTTCTCTGTGACAATGCTCCAGGTTTTCCCACAAGAGTATCTCCCTAACTAACCAACTGGTATCATCTTGCCATCTGTGATTCAGAGGAGTTGGAGTCATCTAGCTATTGCTTTCAGATCCAGGCTCAAACTGCAGAGCTCCTCAGAGGTGGGAGTTGGTATGAAAGCAGTTTCTTCTGCAGAACCCAAATTTTTGTGTGAGCACTTTTGACTGCTCTTCACATATCCTTCTTAAGAGTTCCCAAATTTTCTGTTTTATCCTGGTGGTGGTTGCATTTTCCATGGGGTAATTTCCAGTTTAGTCTTTTCCACAGCATTGTGCCTTGTGTTTATCATTGCACACAGCTGACTTTTTAGCTGTGGGGAGCTCTCTGGACAGAGATGTCAGTAGTTGAATGCTGTGAGAGTGGTTCTGAGGCTACCTTTGCTCTTTCACAGCACTTCATGTCCAGCAGCTGTCAGTTGTGAAATAATCCTGGATTCCAGATAAATAATGGAGCAAAGATGACAAATAGTCCAGATGTTCTTTTAAATGAATCCTGCTGGGCCAGTTGAATATTTGGTGGAAATGAAGGGACTTACACTGAGATTTGGCCCATTGTGTTTAAGAAAACTTGTTGATAAAGTATTCAGCCCTGTTTTTCTAGGAAAGTCTTTAAGGATAGTAAGCTGCAATATTGATTTAAGCAGCAGCAGCAGAAAGCTAAGATGCAGTGATGCTACATTGCATTGCAAAGTGTATGAAGTTTCTTGGTAAATATTTTCAGAATTATGTGTTCTAAGGCAACATTTATTTAGAAGAACAAAAAGGAAACAAAACACATCATTCCAGGGACTTCAAAAGTAACTGAAGGAAAAAGTAAATAAAAACTTAAGACAACTGTGATCTCATTACAGATAGTGGATGGTGAGTTTTGAGAAGGTAATTGGAGAAGTCTTACCAGAGATGATGATGAGGGAACAGCCTGCTCAGCACCTGCTGAAATGCCAGGTGCTACTTACATGAACTTAATGTATGTTGGTGAGGGTGAGTTTTTTGGGTGTGGGTTTTGTGTTTGGTTGGTTGGTTTTGGGTTTTGTTTGTTTATTTTTGTTTTTGTTTGGTTTAGTTTGCTTTGGTTTAAATCTAGAGGTTGCACAGTGTGGCCAGGAAGGAAGGCGGACAGAGAGAATGGGAGGAAAAGAGGCAGAGAATACATTTAGCATAATATTTGTGTGCGTGCCTCAGCCTGCAAAAGTGAAGAAAAAGCCATGTGTAGTGTATCTAAGTGTGGCATTTGACATGAGGTACTTTATATCCAGTAGTACTTCTGAGAAAAGCAGCTGACCTCAGAGAATGCCATTTTTGTTCATGAGAGGAAGAATTTTCCTTAAGCTGATTTGCTTGATAATGGGTATAGTGGGAGAGTGGGTAGGTATAGAGAAGCGCACCAAAGGAAAACAGAAAAACAAGTAACTTTTTTAAGAGTTAGGAATGTAAAGATGTAGCCCCTGAAGTTCATAGTGAATTAGGAAGCTTAGCATTCCAAACAGTTAAAATTAGAGATTTTCGCGCATCCCACAGTAAGTATGTGAATCAGCACTTGTGTCGGGGATGGTTCTGTGTCTGCACTACAGTTGCATGGTACTCAAAATAAAATTATATTCCTCTTCATCAATGCAATGTTCAAAATTTCCTATGATTGAAGCACTTAGGGACAGTATGTAACACTGCAGTTTATCTGGCAGTTGCCATTTCATGCCTTTGACTCTCTGACTTCTGATGTGATGTCAGACGTGTGCCAAAGGCTTGCTTCAATAATGTTTTTGGCTTGCTTCAATAATGTTTTCACCACCTAGCTTGAGTTGTGGTTTCTGATCAGGAGAGTCTTCCTGGAGCCTGAGAACGTGCTGAGTGCTGGGGGCTGGCTATAAACGTGTCATCAGTAAGGGCAGGACTGTAGACTAAAACCATTTCCCTCTCAAAGACGTGAATAGCAAGTTAGCCTTTTAATCCTTGGTCTTCCACATCTGGAGTACCTGTGGAAGCATGCTGTCTGTGCTTCAGCCTAGGAAAACCTCTGCAAGAGAGGCATCCAACTCCCTCAATGCAGGGGGATGATTAAACACAGCTTAGAGAAAGATCTAGGACCATATTTTCATTGTAAGACCTGCTGGAGAGAGGACTGGTATTCAAAATGTGACTTTTGCAAAGTGTTTGAATTTCCAGTTGTTTTTTGTTCCATGCCTATTGTCCCAGTTCCTATCCTTTAGTGGACAATGTGAAATCAGAGTTAGGACCAGAAGTATCTGCTGTTGATGGTGGCTGCAGAGGAAACCCTTGTCAGCACCATAACTAAAACAGAGGGTGCCTTTTCTTTAGGCCTTTGTATTTTCATTTCTGACCCTGTGTTGTTACAAGCATCTCAGAATGGGAAACAGAATGCTTGCCAAACAGCAGCTCTCAAAAGATAGCTCCCACTTCAAGTCTCCGACCTCTTTTTGGGATGGGGTGTCTGACAATTTTGAAATATTTAAGACCAACAGGATTGTTTTCTTTCTTTTATTTGATCATTTTTAGAAGTTAAGGGGGTTTTATTTTAGTAGGTAGCCATAAGAACTAGAAAACTTTTTTTTTAGTGAAAACTGGAGGTCTTTGTAAACATGAAAATTCAGTTGTTCATAAGCAAAAAGGCTAGCATGGTTTTGTGCTAAATCTTGAGTTGTTGACATCCCTGTGGATCATCTGTTTTTCATCATTTGGAAGATTGTTAGAATTTGGCCAGAAAATGGAAGCATTAAGGTATAAATCACTGAAATGCTCTTTGTGGCTTACAGAAAACTCTTAAGGGGAAAAAATAAACATTCATAAGGAATTTGGTGAAATTAGCTTGTGTATGCACTGTTTATTTTGAAAATTATATTTCAGCGAAAAGGAGAGATAATTTTGTGTTTATCACTTGCAGTGATCTGCTTTGGAAGCCTGTAGGATTCTTCTGTAAGGTTTAGTCATGTAAAAGATAAACGTTTTCTTAACAGTAAAACTGACATACAGACTGAGCCTGGAGATTATGTTGATCACAAGAGGACTGTCTTGTCTTCACAAGAATTTTACCTTCTGTCTGTTATTTTATACTCCCTCACACACCTTTCCCCTTTTGAAGTGGGGGAAAGGTCCACCTCTGAATTTTAGAAGAATGTGTAACTTTCTTCCAGACATCTGTACATCTGAAGCTCTGGAGAGACCTCAAAAAGTCTGCTAGGCACCAGTTCAGCAAAGCAGCTAAATGCATTTGTAACTTCAGGGTTGTGAGTAGATGCAAGGAATAGAGTCCTCATCCTGTTGAAATCAATAAGCTAATTACTTCTGTGGGGATTTCATGCACTTGGCACTAATAGAACAGGTCATAAGCTCAAGTACCTTGTTGAATTCAAGTGTTAGAAAAAACCTTTCTTTTAAATCACTGTGGTCTCTTCCATGGTCACTGTCGCTTGCTTCCAGTTCAAGCACTGCTTAATAAGATGTGTCCCTCTTGGAGCATCAGGAGGTACACAGGACAAGTCCCACCTCATCTGACTCTGCTCCCTGCACATCGAGTGAACATGTGACTACCCTACTCTCATATGTACAATTGCTGTTTTTTTGGCTTATTCTGAGATTTCACTGAGCTTGTGGGATTCTCAGAGACTTAGTCTGGTGCCTCTAATAAGTAAAATCACACCGACTCAGAGCAGGGTTATTAATGAAGATACTTCTGTGTCAGAAGCTGTGTAAGAGGGCTGTTTGATGCTGCACACAAGTGTAATTGCAGCCAACCCAAATAAAACCTGTAGCAGTAATTCAATATTTGAACAATATTGTCCTAGAAAGATAAACTCATTCTAGTCTTAATCTGCCTCTTTAAGGGACAGAAACAAATTTTAGCATATATAAGTGAGTTATTAAAAATTAAAGAAAATGAATTATTAATTCAGAGGGCAGCCACAAGTTCCATCGAGATTTATATCTACAGATATGTAGAAATTCCCCAGTTAATACAATCTTTAGAAATTCAGTGAAGTTTTCTCAATTATTTTTCTCTATTTAAAAAAGAAAGAAGTTGTGATACTTACTTTCAGGATCAGTTCCACTACCATAAAAAAATACTGGGTTTTTTTGTTTGTTTTTCCTGTAATGAATTAATTTTGTAAAATACAAGATTTCTCCTGGGAATTACTCTATATGTAAGTATTTAGTATGGGATGGAGAGGCATGTTTCATCATTGTGTCTCCCTGTCTTGGTTCATTCACACAGGTCAGAGATTTTTACTGCTCTCATTAAATGGAGTTACTCCTTTTGCTCACAAGGGAGGCTTGGCTTAATGCTGAATGTTCCTGCTTCTCTCTCTTTATGGAGGCCTGTGGTACAGTTTGGCACAAGCACAAGAGGCACTAAGTATCTACAGCTATTGTTGAAATAATCTCTTCATCAGCCAAGATGCAGTGAACCTTATTTTTACATGCCTTGTGGACTTGCTATGCTGCTATTAAAGTGTAAAGGCACTGTGCAAACTATCTCTACTCCAGTCCTTCAAACAGTCCATGGTCAAGATGATCTAATGAAGGTATAATTAGGGTACTGCTGCCCTGTAGCTATTTCCAGCTGCTGAGTAGCTCACAGGGACCTATGTTAGTAAACTAGGAATAATAACATATATAATCCAGTCCCAAATGTCCGTCCATATGCTATCACTTTAACTGCAGTTTTGGTCTCTCATACTAGGTACTGCTTATTCCTGGTGTGCCTGTGCATTTGACTTTTTCCTTCCAACAGCAGGGTGAAAGAGGGTCTGGATATAAGCCTTCACCCTTCCATTCTCTTCTCTTCCATGTGCTCCCTCCTCATCCCCAGTAAGAGTTAAAACCCAGAAATAATAATTTGGGACAGGAGAGAAGCAGTTAGGCTTGGAGCGTGGCACGTCCCTCTATGGGGGGGGGAGGCACCAGCTTCACCAGCAGGTGCCTTGCACTTCAGAGCCCCTGAGAAGCAGTTTGCAAACCTCTAGGTAGGCTAATGTGAAGCAGAACAGGAAGGTTGTCAAGCAGAGGACAGGGGTTTGCAGCTGCTTCCTGTTTTCTTTCCTACATGATACGTGTATGCATATACACACATATATATACAGTTCTGTTCTGGTATCTGTATTGTTGAAACACCACATCGGTGGTGTCCGGCAGCAGCTCTCAGCATTCAGAGTTCAAGGTGCAGTGGAGGGGGCGAGAGCCCCTTGCTGGGAGCACTCTGGGCTGGCTGGCCTCTGAGAGTTGGGCTGTGGTGGTGAACAGGGAGGAACGCTGCAGACTGCTAGTTCCTGTGTCATGGTGCCTCTGTAATAGACCCGTGGAGAAAAGGAGAAGCAGGAATAGTCTGATAGGCTGGGGAGAATGCAGAAAGAGAAGACAAGCAGTGGAGAGATCCAAAATGAATTACTTATGTATAAGTAGCACTTAAAATATTATGGTGTTTAAATGGTACATGACAGCAGCCCTTAATTCTTTTGTTTGGATCAAATCCTTCAAGCCCTTGAGCTTTTGGGCCTCTCCTCATCTGCTGCTTTGGAAATGTAAACCATAAGGAGAGAAAATGAGCAGCCAGCATAAATTTAACACTTCTCGTTGTTGGGAATAAAGCAGCACTAATAGTGTTTTGTACAAGACATTGTTGAAATGCATCTCTTGGAATCTTTTGAGATTTTCCTGGAAAAACGACGAGAATTTTATTAGTGTGGTATTTTTTATAAAGAATACAGCTTCCTTGTAATCATCTTTGCTTCCCTCTTGGGTATCATATTATCTTCCAAGGGTTTCAAAATGCTTACCATCATGAGTTGTTTGTGTATTATGCTCATAGGAACCTGTCAGGCAAGGCAGCAGTGTTTGGGCAGCCTTGCTTGTCAGCCATCCATGTAGCGTGTACTGCTGCTGGTGCTGGCTCCTCAGTTCTAGAAGCAGTATCAACTACCACAAAGAAAGATTAATTATTTGGGCTACGGGTAGAATTATGATTACTTGGAGACAAAGTTTGATGTCTGAATATAGACATTGAATATGCCATGAATAAGCATATTCAGATGAAAACCTCTTGGGATGGAGAGTGGTCTTTGTGTGTAAGGAGTGCTTGCGTGACATGTCCAGCACAAACACACTCTCAGCTGTCAGTGAGAAGCCTTGGTGTTCATCTAATCTAAGTAATACGCCAAACTCTTTTGTCAGAGTATCTCATGTGCAAACGTTGCATTCTTTTAAGACAACAGTTATTTTTGTCTGCCTCTGCTCTGGGGCACAGTTTCTCCTGCACTGCGCTGTGCCGACTGCTTGCTACATTGCATGGCCTCGTCCCCAAAGACGTTGGTGAGGCTGTGGCCACTGACAGCTAATATATTTACATGGCTGAAAGCTAATATTGTGTGTACAGTCCATGGCAGTAACCCTGTGTTTGAATTGGAAATAGATGGCCTATTTACATAAACTGAAATTATGAAAATGGATGACAGGATCGCCAATCTGCTTACTTCGCATTACTTTCCTCCTGTGGCTTCTTTCGGGGATAAATTGATATTAACTTCCAGTGGAGAATGAAATAATAGAGCTTCAAGAGGATGGATGAAAAGTTATGGCCCTCATTCTCCATTTTCAACAACATTTTAAATTGTCTGAGGTAAAAGCACAATGCATCTTTGTTACTGAGCCTTCACCATTGTTGAATGAAACTTAATGATTGAATTGTCATATTTCCTGAAATGTAATACAGTGTCAGCTTGACGATAATGCTTTTAAAATTGCTGTATGACAGGGGTGCTGTAAACATAGTGACATGTCTGCTCTGTGTTTCAAATAATATGGTACATTAAGATAATGTGCTGAGATTAGGAGGGAAGCTGTGGCATTTTACCATCTGTATTTGGTAAATTTACATGGTCGCTATCTTCTAACGTAATTTATTTTGCTTTAAAATTCCATATTGAGATAATTTTTTCCTGCCTCTTCTTCATGCCCCTCCCCAGTCATCCTTTCCTCTGAAGCAGGTGAGGATGAAATGGCCTTTATAGAGTGTCTGCCTGTGCTAGTAGGGGATGGATTTAATGACTTCAGTAAAGTCTTTTCACATCAGCCACAGAAGTAAGAATTTGTTCTGGTTTGGGCTTGGGCTGATAAAACATTTTCATGCTCTCAGTAAGTTGGTGGGTACGGGGTGTCTTTCCTGTACTCCCCTGCAGTCGAAAGCTGACAGCAGCTGCTTACAAGCAGACCTCCAGGCTGGCATTTACACAGTAGATGGTGATCAATATTGTTTATCCAGTGAGGACAGGCAGCTCTGCATGTGAACTGGCCTATGCATGGCTAGGGAAACAGCCCTGGTTTACATCAATTTAGCATCTTATAAAGCAACTTCATTTTGATTTTTGAGCTGTGGATTCTTGTTTAAAGGAGGGAGGGTCTTTTTTTTTACCTCCTACAAGGGAGGTTTTGTTTGGCCTATCTGTGAGTAGGTACCCAGAAGGATAGCCCAGTAAACAGAGCCCTTCAATCCCCTCTGAAGGGTTGGGAAGCCTTGCCAGGGGATCTCACTTGGGCAGTTGGGCTGGGGGAGGCTTCAGGAAGGCTATTGTGATTGCCAGCCTAGGGCTTCTCCCTTGGCTCTGTGCTGAGTGTCCACCAGATTGTCAGATATTTTTAGGAGTCCAGAAAAATAATACTTGTAGTTTATCTCTGTGCCACTTGAACTCTGTCAGGTGCAAGTATAGCCAGGTACCTTTGAGACAACATCAGTTAAGTTTCTCTATACATCTGGTTTATTATCCTTCCAGAGATTTCTTGTCATCACAGAACTACTTGCAATGTCAGATAACTCCAGGGACTTGCATTGACTATGTTAGACTCGTTGAAGGTTGACTCTTCTGTGAAAAAGTTGCATCACTTAGAAGTCCTTGCTGCTTAAAACAACAACAGAGGTTGCTTCTCACAGAGGAGGTTTGCTGGGTCATCCAAAAAATCACTAGGACTCTTTCTGTGGAGCTTCCAGCTGCCCAAACTGCATGGGAGAGAGCAGGGCTGCATCAAATATGGAAAAGTGCTGCTTGGTACTCTCTTGCTATGCCTCATTGTACACCGAGGTTTAAAGGAGAGTTGTTGACAGTATTTGTGCTCCATGATTTAAGAAAAGGGCAGACCTTATCTCAGTACACCCATCCCAGGTGGACACCTGCATTTAATCCTCCCTGACCTGCCCATGGTGCCATGCTCAAAGGAGGGCTCAGTTTTGTTGCGTTTGTCCAGCCTGGTGCTCAGCCTTAGCCTGACAAGTAGGTAGTGGCTGGAGGGGATCTCCTGGGAGAGGTTAGAATCCCAATGGGGAGGACATATAAAAGCAATTACTGCTTTGCGAGATTGGTAACCACAAAGCAAGTTACTAATTAGCAGCTGTTGTTTAAATCTGAAGGAACTATGACTCAAGTCACAGTTTGCACTTTGGCTTTCTACATGTCAATAATTTAATGTATGTTGCAGTTGCTGGGAGGGCTTTGTAATGAGGTGCTGTTGTTTTCTTAGGCTGAATACTGGTGTTCGCAAAAAACACTGAATGTGTGGATATGTGAAACAAGTTGGCTGATTTATTAATGTTATCTGTCACTTGTGTTGAATGGTTTTAATAACTGCCAGAACTAACCACCCCTTCATAACCAACAGTAGCACCACTATAGCTGGTGCTGTATTTTTATCATTCTCATTTTTTTTAAAACTTGTGTCAAGGATTACAAACTGTCAGTTAACTGGGCAAAATCCCCAGATCACTTGATTTGTACTGACGTGCACTGGCTGAAAATATGGTCCAGCATGAGAAGAACTATGAGATTTTCCTCCCAAACTGAAAACCATATTTTTTGGGGCTGTCTTTGGCCTGTCCAGAAGAGTGTTGCAGCGTCTCTACCACTGCAAGTATTACCTGTGCTCCACTGGTCACACTCAGGTGTGAGAAGTACCTTTTGCCTCGGTTTGGTCAACAAAATCCTCAGATTTGCAAAAGCAACACGAACCATTCTGTCCAGGTGCCTGTGCTGTAAAACAAGCATTTGAAGTTTCTGCCCCTGTGAATTCACATCTTCAGCTTTGAGTTTTGTGCTCTGACCTACTTAAGTTGATGGAGGCTGAACTTCAAACTGACTGCTGTTTGGTAACCAAGTGTTTCCAGTCCTGTTTTATTGTTGTGGAGTTTAGCAGGTTCTTCCTCAGAAAACAGCTGGCTGATTTACTTGTTGTCTCTGTCCCACCTGCCTGTCCTGCCAGCAAACTTGGAAAGCCCTCGTGACATCTGGAGCAACAGAAAAGCCTCAGCCATAAGCACCTTGACTGGAAGAATCCCACCCCCCCGGCATCTCCTTTTCTGCTACAGCATCTCCTAACAGGCGCAGAAGTCAAAATAAAACCATTTTGGGCTAGAAAGTGCATCTTGTCCCCCACAGGACCATAACATTCAGAGGAAAAACCTCTCTTTTCTGTTTTTCTCATAGGCTCAGCGTCATCACTGCTGTTTCCCCGGGGAAACGTTGAACAGCCTCCCCTACTGTAGCGATGTGTGGGGGCACAGATCAGACATCCTGATGTGGGTCAGGCTGCAGCTCCTGGGTGGGAGCTGTTGATGCCCTAACCCAGGGAGCCAAGCTGCAAGCAGTACATCTTTTTCAAAGGAGATGGTGAATTGCAGCAGTGCTACCTCTCGTCCCCAAGTGCCTGCTGCTGTTTCTCACAGGATGGGAGCCCCATCCTCCTAAAAGCTGTTTGTCCCAGAGATGTCTGTCCCTGTGAGCAGGGTCCCAGCCCTTTTCTTCCTGCCACGTGCCAGGGAAGTGCTCTCAAGTCACAGATCCATGACCTTCCATGGGATGATGCTGTTGTGTAACTACTCCTTCATTAAGAAGTTAACAGGATTAGGAAGTGGCTGACATGTAAAAAAGTGGAGGCAGCAAAGAATTATTGTGTAATGAGGGTTGCAGTGAGGTTCTTCAGGGATTATACGAGCACTGAAAATTTTCCAATGCCAATCAGGACCTAGGATGTAAATGCAAAATCCCCGGTCCTCAGTGTGTGTGTGTGAGAAATAGACATTTTAAATTAATGCACTTTGGAAGTTCTCAGATGACAGATTCGGGGGTGGGGGGTGGGGCTGTGATCTTAATTTGTTCCTCCTTTGTATTCTTTGTTGTGCAGCCTTCAATTACATGGTTTTCACAGAGCAGTGGGTTTATGATATTTGTGTATGCCTTCTGTGAAGATGTTTTCAGTGTGTAAGGGCATGTACATCTCTGTACAGATTTAAATGTGACCCCTTTATGCATATGGCATGGGGTAGTGCAAAAGCACCTTTCTGGTCTAGATATGGGAGATTTCAGACCTTGAAGTGTCTCAGGCTTTTGATGGCAAAAAATCTTTACCAGCTCCTATGACATATGTTGCTGGCCTCATTCCATTACTCATTGCAACCAAAGTTCATCACAGCTGGTGTCAGGCAGAATATTGGTTGGATAGCTCAAACCAGAAGCACAAGAGCCAGAGAACTGAGTGTGCACTCTCCTTGCAGAGGCAGTACCTTCTGGCCAGGACAAGCAACAAGCAAGACAGTGCAGGGATGCTTTTTTTTTCTGTTTTCTGTGGCACAACTTACCTGAACACAAACAAGGTGTATTCCTCTGTGGTGTTAGCACATTAAGAAAAGACAATAAATAAATCAGCATGCTAAGTGTCACTTTTATTGTAGTGTTTCAGGAATTCAGTGACAGTAACAGTGAGAAATGATCTATGCAAGCTAATTAAAAACATAAGGAAGTGCTTCTTAGAACCTATGTTCAGAAGTGTATAGGGATCCCAGATCCCATTTTCATGTATCCAGCAAGAGGCTTTCTTCCAGAGAGGACAGGTTCTGGGAGGCCTTAGTGACCCAGGCTTTCTGCAAGTGGTCTCAAGTGATCTCCTGGCTTTTGGGACACTTGCTTTCCATGACCAAAATGTTACCCACTATATTGGAAAAGTGTGTGTCTTTGTGTACACTGACTTCACTTACAGAATAACAGAATCATTCAGGTTGGAAAAGACCCTTGAGATCATAAAGTCCAACCATCAGCCCTCCTCTACAAAGTTCACCTCTACACCATATCCCCCATCATGACATCCAAACGACCTTTATAAATACATCCAGGGATGGTGACTCAACCACCTCCCTGGGCAGCCTATTCCAGTGTCTGACTTCTCTTTCTGTGAAAAATTTTTCCCTAATGGCCAGTCTAAACCTCCTCTGTTGGAGTTTGAAGCCATTCCCTCTTGTTCTATCTCTTAATTACTCGTGAGAAGAGACCAGCACTAACCTCTCGACAGTGTCCTTTCAAGTAGTTGTAGAGAGTGATGTTGTCTTCCCTTAGCCTTCTCTTCCTCAGACTAAACAATCCCAGCTCCTTCAATCGTTCTTCAAAAGATTTATTCTCCAGGCCCTTCACCAGCTTCATTGCCCTCCTCTGCAGTCTCTCCAGCAGCTCGATATCTCTCTGGTATTGAGGTGCCCAAAGTTGGACACAATACTCAAGGTGTGGCCTCATCAGTGCCAAGTACAGGACTTCCTGACTTTTTAGTCCTGGCATCATGGATCCTTCCCGTTCTGTTTGTTTGTTTGTTTTTGTTTTTTTTTTCTTAAAAAAAAAACCAACCCCAACAACACACACACACACACCCCCCTCAAAAAGCCCTTGCATTCTCTGCTTGCTCAGTTACTCTGATTCTTGATCCTTCCATACTTTCCACCGCCATCTTTACATTATTTCTGCTAAACCATTAAATATAATAAGTAAACTTTTAATCAGATGTGACTGCATTCCTATTTTTGAAAGCTCTTTACAATGGCAAATTAAATGGGGGGGAGGTTGGATTGCGCTGTGATCTCTGATAGTTGAATATAGGTTGAAAACTCCTTTGAATTAGTGCCATCAGATATAATACAAAATACCTAGAGTTTCAGGGCATCTTCTCAAATAAAGGTCAAGAAGAGAGTGAAAATAAGATCTATCCCATTTGAAATAAATTTCAGTAACAATGTATTCATTCTTTTAAGCTCCTTAGCATATTTTTCATAGCAGTGTTATATTATATATGTGAAACAGGATGGTTTTAGTTGTATTTTTAGCAAGATATTTTCAAGACTCTTTTTTAAAAAAATAATAAAATCTCTCTTTCAATGTCTGTCTCGGGCTTAATTTGTGCAATCTGAAAACAGATTTCTAATGGTGATGAAAATGCCAGCTTGATTTATCTTGAAGTCAATAGGAATCTTTCTGAGGCTGTAGAACTGGACTGGTAATAAATGTCTCTGGTCCACATGCACAGCGATGGTCGATGCATGTTTCATATGTACCATTTTAATCTCTGAAATAAAATAGATGGAAATTATGTTTGGATCATTCTGCCAGTACATTATCAGTGTAGAGTCTTTGTGGCATTCTTCCATCTCTTCATGAACCAGGATGTCATAATATTCAGCTTTCTACAGTAAATGGGCTCTAGAAATTTGTCGCCCTGATGAAAAAGACTATGTTCCCTGTAGTTTACTGCACAGATCTATCAATTTTAAGAAGACATTGCCTTGATTTAAAACGTCTCCCATCCAGAGTCAGGGTGAATTTACTGTTTTGTTCTTTTTAAGTCCTCAAAGTGTTTGATTATTCCCTGGCAAATCAGTTGTTGCCTCTATCTTGCCATTTAATAGCTCTATCTAGTGAGGTTTACTTTACATCATTTTATTAGTTCATGGTAAGCTGCCTGTCTGGAGGAGCTCACAAAGGTGGCAGCAGGGCTCAGCAGGCACGTATGAAAAATGAGGGGTGATGATGAGGTGTATCTGCTCCAACGCTGGTACACATTTCTGAAAACCTTCATGTTTAGTGGGAACTGGAGTAGGTTTATGCTAAGACATACTGTAACATTTATTGAATCGTTTTACAAGGGCTAAAGTGTTTAAAATGCTGTTTATTTTGTAAGTACAAGTAATTGTGCTGAGAGTGTATGGATTTACTGTAACCCATGTAGATGGGTTCTATTTCCTTGTTTCTTTTGTAATGAACTTCTTTTAAAATCCACTTGATTTGTAACTTGGGGCCCAGTTCAGCTCCCAGAGAATCAGCAGAAAGTTTCACACCGTATGTCATGGGCTGTGGTGGAAGAGATTGGAGGACCGTTACCTTCCTAGTGGTAATACTATCCTTTTCTCCTCCACCTAGGCAGAAGTGGTATTTTCTTTTCAGTCCTACTGCTGAGTCAACCAGTCATCATCATAATTGGCACCAGTTTTGGTGGTTTATGATTGTTGGATCTGGATCTCTTTCAGTTCAAAAAAATGGACTTAAGCTATAAAATAATTTCACTGCTGATTTTACAGAACTCTTTCTGAACTGATCACACAGACATGTATTTTATTACATCTCCCCTGGATGTCTCAAGTTGCAAACAACACATTTGAAAATGAAGAAGGACATTTAAGGACATTGTAGAGAGGTTGGTGCTGGTCTCTTCTCTCGGGTATTTAGTGATAGAACCAGAGGGAATGGCCTCAAGCTGAAACAAAGCAGGTTTAGACTAGACACTAGGAAAAAATTCTTCATGGAAAGAGTGGTGGGATATTGGAATAGGCTTCCCAGGGAGGTGTTTGAATCACCATCCCTGGATGTGTTTAAGAATCACTTAGATGTAGTGTTGGGGGATATGGTCTAGCGGTGAACTTGTAAAGTAGGGTGAAAGGTTGGACACAATGATCCCATGGGTCTTTTCCAACCTAGATGATTCTGTGATTCTATGAAAACCAGTGTAATCTACATTTAGAACCTGAAGCAAAGTCATACACTAAACACAAGACTGCAGAGTTTGTCTCCAAGAGAGGTGTTTTGATGTAAAGCTGGTAACGTTTAATCTATTCCCTTAATGCCAGAAAACAGGACAGTGAATATTGCAATTAATAGTCCATGCGTGGCAGTTCCCAGTGAACTGGTTAAATGGACACGAAGATGTGTAACGGAGATAACGCCTGCAAAAATAGCTCATGTGCTGTTGGCTTTAGGGCTCCATTTGAAAGACAGGTGGTAATGGCTGCACATAATGTTGCTCAGACATAAAAATCTACTGCTGTGGTCTGCAGGTCGTGCTGTAGCTGCTCTCTAAATTTAAATAGGTACTTAACTGTGTGCATCTGCAGCGGATTCAATAGGCTTGCCTGTGCTACAGTGAGTGAAATGGAGCCTTTTTAGTTGTTGGTGGTAAGAATATGTCCAGCAAGGTAGAAATAAATTAGGTAGCATTTTGTTCCCCACATAGTACCTTTCATTGCAGTGTCTGCCAGTGAAGGAGATGGTGCTCTGAATAAGTGACTGAAGGGGAATAATGACCCCAGCCAGGAAAAAAGTTATCAGCTTGTGCAAGTAGTTGATTTCCTAGAATATTCCTTGTGCTGAGGTAAGTGGTTAAAGCCAGAGCAGCTACCTTTAATAAAGTGAAAAGATAATGATTTAAGCAACTCACTTCAGCACTCTTCTATTATTGCTTTAGTAAGGGGATGCAAATATCTTGTTTCAGAGGATTTACATCTGCTAACTTGGCTGTCTTACATCTGTCCTGGAGTTTAAACAGTGCTGTTTCTAAACCAGGTATTTAAAATTCCACAGATTTTCCAAGTTATAACTAATTTGTAGTGTTCTGTCACCGAGCTTTAGCTTTGCTTAGGACATTTAGGAATTGCCCATTCCCTGTGAAAGCCGTGCTCCCTTTAGCTGGCAGAGGCTGCGTGCCATGCTCAGGTGCTCAGATCCACGTGCGTCCCTTGGCTCTCTTCATCTGGATTCACAGTGGTCCTGGCATTTATAAAGATCTCTGCACACGCAGAACCTCTGTAGAAGCCTATTTACAGTGCAGACTTGAAGGAAATACAAATTAAGGCATACACTAGCAGGTGACAGAGATAGAACATGTTTTAGGGCTGAGTGGAGGGCAGGTCAGAGAACCTTTGTTTTGCCAAATAGGAAATCTAAAAAAAAAAATATATATGAAATCACTCCATGTTACATGAAAAAACAAAAGTAGTTAGCTTTTATGTAATACAATTACTTCAGAAAAACTAGGTAATAGCAACTTCTATATTCCTGATTGCAAAGTGCTACACATCTGGAATTATTTTCCTGATGTTTCAAAGGAAGTAAAATTGGGTTTGGTCTCCTGAGAGTCAATTAGTTCTCTGCTGATAAATACTTTTAAATCTGTGCATAAAAAAGTAAAGCATCGTCAGTGCTAGAGAGAACAGGTCAATTGTGAACCTGTTTCTGCAGAATTCGTTACTGGAGTAATACGTCAAAGCAGGTTAATTTGCAGACAGTTGTGCTCTTCAGCCCCAAGTCCTCCAAGCTATCAGACAGCTGCACTTGCTGAGGACCCCGGTGCCCACAGGGGACCAACTTACTTGAAGCTTTTTTGAAGTCTCACCTTCCAGTTTCTAACTAGAACAGGAGTTACATTTTATGGGTGTAATCTGGTAGGGCAAGGGAATCTACCTGTCAGTGGCTTTTTCCATTGACTACTTTGTATTATGGGAACATCAGTTTGGCCCTTAAGTTGTCAGATTTGTCACCATTAGTCCCCTGTGGCTTTCCAAGGACCAGTTTTCTGACAGTGTGTCACTGCAGACTATGACTTGTAATTTCAAAATACAAATTGCTTCTAGTGGAAAGATAATTATGATACAAATGCTGTTATTTTTTATTTTCTAACAAAAAAAAAAACCAAACCAAACCAAACCAAACAAAGAAAAAAAAACAAACAAAAAAACCCACAGATGTAGCATTGAATGTAAAGAAAAGCAAAATTAGGCCTAAGATATAAAAATACCTGCTTTGGCTAAGTTCAGTTTTTGAAAAGAAATCTCTTACAAGTTGAAATCTTGTATGGATGGGTAGTGAGGACTAGGCTGTTTAACTGAAGATGTCAAACAAGTTGTAGATTCTTACACATTGTACTTGTACATTAAAAAAAAAAAAAAAAAAAAAAAGATTTTTTTTTTTAAAGAAAGAGCCTGCCCCTGTTCTCTGATTTATAAATATTTCATGCTGATATAATGCATGAGGTAGCAGAGCTCACACCACACTGCTGGGTTAGAATCGCTCTTTTCGGATTCTGATTGAAGTGGATCACTGAGGAACTCTGTGTATGCTGAAGCCAGTGTACCCAAATCTGCCACTGCAGAGTTCGCTTCTCAGCAGAAGTGTGTGAGGGAAACCATTTGGACTGAGTGCAGTTTGTGTTGCTTCTTCTCTTGGATGGTACAGAGGTTGAGCTTCAAGAAAACAGGAAAAAAACCTCAGTGTTGTGTCTAATGTTATTCTGTAATGCAATTACAAATGCATTGCCCTTTTCACTAGGTAGTGGGTACATGAAAGCTGTTCATGACTCATCAAGAAAAAAGCTGGCTTCCCCCTCCTTTTTTTTTCCTCTTTTCTGGCCCAGAGGTTCAGATTGTGGGCTGCTGGTGGTTAAGTAGGGTAATTAAAGAGTTATTCTCAGGAGGTAGTTGTCCAAAGAAGGAGAAAACCTCCTTTCCTTTTTGTGGCTTTGGGGTGGAAAGGTAGAATCCCAGAGCATCAAGTCGGGACTGCTTCAGAGAAATGAGGTTTTGCTGCAGCAGTGTGGGGAAGTGGAAATCACAGGTGGGTGAGCTGCCCTTACCCTGAGCATCGGGGTGGTGGCAAGCGCAACTGCCACATGGGGGGAGACAAAATTAAGTTCTGGGGATGCCGTGCAGGGAATTCATGAGTACCCATTACAGCTTCTCATTTATCATGGAAATTATGTGTACAGGGCAGACTGTATAGTGTAATTTAGTACTATTTCTATTACCCAGGTCAGATCATTTTATCTACATAAAACAATTTCCTATGCTCTTTCTCTCCTAATACTCGATTTTGTCATGAGTCCCACAGAATATGGGAACTCCTGGAGGTCATCTGCTTCTAGTTATACAAGAGGGGAGATGTAAAAGAACTGGACCTGAAATAAACATTCTGTCAATTAAAATATATGCTTCCTTTTCTGAATCACCGGTAATTTGCACGATCTGATGAGAACTACTGGGAAAAAGCCCTTGGAGAAATACTACAAAATGTCCAGATGATTTGCATATTTAAACAATTTATTCAGCAATCGGTTAAATCTTAAGTGATCTGTTGAAAAAGAAAATATATATCACCCAATATTTAATGCAAATGGAGTTTCTTCATCAAAATATAAAACTTCATTGTATATTGTACTGTTCTTTTAGTAGGATTTTTTATCCTATTAAACCTTTATAAGGGCAGCAATTAGTTGCTTTACCAAGCCAGTGGTTTGCTGGGGATCATCTGCACCGTTCCTGTTTCTGATGCACTGGAGAGAAACACATGTTCTAGCCAGCCTGTAGATTTTCTGATTCATTGGAATTATCTCAGCCAATACTGGAATTTCCTCCCTCATTTCATTTTGTGAAAGTATTGAGGAGACAATTCAGGCTGAAGAGCTGGAATTAGGACTAGTGAAAAGTCACAGGTAAATTCTCGGCTCTGGCACTGACTTCCCAGGCAGCCTTGTGCAAGCTGTTACTGTCTCAGCCTGTAAACAAATTGAAGGAATCAAGTGTTCCCCAAACTGTGGGCGTATGTATATTGTCTTATTTTCTTTTTTTTTTCCCTGGCTGAGTAGGTTTATAGTCTTGGATGAAACCCTATGGTACTGTTCGTCATAATAAAGAATATTCCCTATTTACTGGATGCTCTTTGACAGAATTTAGGAGTGAAATTAAATCAAAATTACCCCCATGTTCTATACTGCCCACAGTCCCAGAGCTGCTAGGAACCAGATACTGCTTTACAGCTCCTTTGGAAGTAGCAGAAAATAATTTCTTCCCCCCGTCCACATTTGCAGTGAGGCACTGTAAGATGAAGTGAGTTATCTAAACATTTTAAATGAGCAAGGGATGAAACTGTATCACCACTCACAACTTATTTCTCCTGATGTCTGGTCCCTTGCTGCACTAACCGCACGCATCTCTGTGCATGTCTTCACCAGATGCAGATTGGCAGGGTCTGGCATAGCTAATGGACTCAGTCTGTGATCTTAACCTACAGACAGTTTGCCCTAATATTGGAATATGGTTTCTTTAGAAGTCATTTTCATTGTCTGAAAAGAAACACGCTGTTCTAGCTGCTGACACGGGAGACTTAGAAACTGATTGGGAAATCTGAATGCAGAAACCAGACACTGGTTAAAATCCAAGTGCATGTGTGACACTAGTTGTTCTTAAAGTTACTTTAATCACTAATTTCTTGTGGATAATTAAGTACTTGGAATTCTTTTGTTTTGCATTAGCTGTTTCATGCATCAGGAAGAGGGTGGCTGTTGTTATTCTCTAAAATGTAAACTCATGATTAGGTTAAAAACTAAAAGTACTGTCAGACTGGCAAGGAAGAATTATGAAATGTGAAACTTTATTAATGGAAAAAAGACAGTATGGGTGCTGCTGCCTCAGCAGCCTGAGTTGTGCCAACACCTGTGTTTCTGTGGTGGGTTTGCCTGGCTGCCAGACACCCACCCAGAAACTCTCTCAGTCCCACTCTTTAACAGGTGGACAGGTAGAAGAAAATAAATGATAAAGCTCATGGGTTGACATAAGAACAGGGTGATCACTTACCAATTACTGTCATAGGCAAAACAGACTTGATCTGCGGAAAAATATTTTCATAGAATGGTTTGGGTTGGAAGGGATCTTAAAGTTAATCTGGTTCCAACCCCCCTGCCATGGGAAGGGATACCTCCCACTAGACCAGGTTGCTCAGAGCCTCGTCCAACTTGGCATTGAACACTTCCAGGGATGGATGGGTCATCCACAGCCTCTCTCTGGGCAACCTCTGCCAGTGTCTCACCACCCTCACAGTAAAGTATTTTTTCCTAATATCTACTCTAAATCTACTCTCTTTCAGTTTGAAACCATTACCCATCATCCTATTGGTGTAGTCTCCCACTGGGTACAGGAGGGTTGCTATAAAGTCTCCCCAGAGCCTTCTCTTGTCTGAATAACCTCAGCTCTCTCAGCCTGTCCTCACAGGGGAGGTGTTCCAGTCCCCTGATTATCTTTGTGATGGTTTAATTTATTGCGAGTTAGAATAGAGCTGATGGTGACAAACAAGGACAAAAACTAGAACACTTTACCCCCACCATCCTGCCTTTTCCCAGGCTTAAGTTCACTCCTTCATTCCCAACTCCTCTGCCTCCACTCCCACTGAGCAGCTCTGAGGGATTTTTGAGCATAGGCGGTTACATCTGATCCATAACA
>VWZY01008591.1:335205-367403 GCA_013399075.1 Chloroceryle aenea | reverse complement strand
TGATCCATAACAGCTCCTCTCTGCTGCTGCTTCCTCTGCACGCATTCCTCCTGCACCAGTGTGGGCTTTCCATGGGCTGCAGTTCTTCAGGACACACCCGCTCCAGAATGGGTCCTTCCCATGGGCTGCAGCTTCCTTCAGGGCATATTCTGCTCCAGTGTGGGGTCCTTCACAGCTGCAATGTGGATACTGGCTCCAGCATGGTATCTCCAGGAGCTGCCAGGGATCCCTGCTGGGGCATCTGGATCACCCCCTTCTCCTTTCACCTGGGTCCTCCCAGGGATGTTTGTCACACATTTCCCCTCTCCCCTCACCGCTGGGCAGTGTTTTTCCCTCCTGTAGCCAGGCTCCTCTCCCCATGGTGTCACCATCCAGGCCACGGGGCTCAGCCATACCCTGCGATGGGTTAGCTGGGACTGGCTGTGTCTGGCGCAGGGCAGGCCCAGCCCCTCTTCAAAGAGGCCGCCGTTGCAGCACCCTCTCCAGAGTCTGGGCATCTGAGTCCAGTAGAGTTTCAAAATCTGAGTCTATTTAGTATCTAAATTAGTTTAGGTCTTGAAAAGAAACACTGCAGAGATAATGCAGCATACCATCTCCAGCTTGGAAGGGCTAGGGTTTCAAGGATTAGCAGTGTCTGATCTTAGTTTTTGTGTAGCAATATGTTTGATGGTAGCATCCTTACTGAAGCGCAAGCCATCTCTGGCATGAAGATGTGTTGGTGGGAAACAGTGCTGTGAACATTGTGAACTTAGCTGAGAGCGCTGGCTGTTTCCTTATTGTCGCGCAGGGGAGGTGGAAATGAGCAAACAAAGAATGTATTAAGAAAAGAGTTGAAGACGTCTGTGCCATCAGTGTTTCTTAGTTTCTAGCACCCATCTTGTTGGAAGCTGAGTTCCTTGTCTCATGGTAAGCAGCTGAGGCTCTTCCAGACAACGTCACTCAGTGGCAGAGCACCCTTACTATTCTAGTATCTCTCACTGATAAGGACCTGACATGGTTTGAAATTTGGGGGGCAGGGTTGCCTGATTTTCAATCATGACATTAAAATTACTTTAATTGGATTTACCGCACAAAAATCCCCAAAAGCTTTTATAAGTGAGAAATTAGTTTTACAAATCCTTCTACGCCTTTACTGTACAAATCCTTCCAATAAATCCTAAATACACTTTCAAATATAAATCCTTTCTTTACCCTTGGGATGGAAATCACTGATTTATGAATCAGAATGGTAAAAATCCTGAGGTTGTATCAGGTTTACAAATGCTGTCATAACTTTTAAATGGAAAGTTCTGGTCTTGCATTTCTGGGTTTTGTGTCACCTTATCCCGGGAAGAACAGTGCGTGGTTTGCATCTGCTTCTATTGCATGTGCTGGCATAAGTCCTGGTATACTTCAGCTTGGGTTGTCATTAAGAAACATCCTACAGGGCATGGTAGGAAGGAGAGGCTTTTTTCTTTCTCTGGAGACATAAAATAGTTAATATGAGAGGCAATGGAGTATAATTTCTTGTTGACCCTCTTGGCAGTGGCTTGGCTCACTTTGGCTGATCCATTTAGAGGATGGATTCTCCCAGGGCTGATGGTCCAAGCCACCGTCTTGCTCCTGATTCTGAGATGAGAGGCAAGAGTGGCAGAGGTCCTGTGAGGATCAGACGAGTGGGGAGCTGAGCAGCAGCTCTTGGCAGGAGATCAGCCTGGCCAGATGTGGAAACCAGGAGGACAAAAATAATCCTGAAGGGCTGTTCAGAAGGAAAAGTCACTTTTGCCAGAATGGTAGCAGAGATTGTCACATACTTCAAGTGATTTCTGATACAAGACTAAATTTACTTCTGAAGAGAATGGAAAAGAACATTTTCATGTAGCAAGTTCATTCCTCCTCTTCTGGCAATCATGTTTGTGTCTTCCTGCAGACTGCCCTGGTCTCCATCTTCTCCACTGTTTTTCTTCATCCTTGATCCCCAAGGCAGGTTGTTTAGGTTCTGACAATGAGAGAAGAAAACATAACTGTATCAGATAGCTACAAATATCAGTTTGTGCTGATGTTCAGGGCTGCATGACTGGCTTTCTCCACACGGCCATTGCACTTGACTGTATTCCTCTGGAAAATTTTCTCCCTGCAGCCAAGGGCACGTCTGCAGCTTAGTAATTGACTGGGGGTCCCAGCTCGGCTGTAGCAGCACTTGCATTCTTGCTTCACACTTTGAAAAACTGAGAAACTTCTGGAACAGCTTCAGAGGCTCTCTGCATGAAACTGCATTTTCAAAAGTGCTGCAGAGGTGGCAGGTGACTCAGTCAGCAGTGGCTTTTATTGCAGCCCATCTCTGTATGGGAACAGATGCTTTCAGATGCCAACTGCCTTACCATTTTGTTTAATGCCACTAGCCCAGGAACCTCACAAAACTGAGCACAGGATCTCCCAAGGCATGCAGTCCAGTTGCAGCCTGTGAACTTACCTTAACTGCTTATCCTCTGGTGTGGACACAGCCCCCCACAGCTGTGATATGCAAAGCCAAGACTGTTCTCACTGAGTAGCTTCCATATCATCTTTCTGTCTTGGGTTTTAACTGAGCAAACACCTATACATGGGAATATAGTCCAGGAGGAAGGAAGTGTAGCGAAAGAAAGGAGAACTTAAATAAAACAACAAGGAAACCTTTGAGCCCTGTCATTTGAGATTCTGAAATGAAAGCAGACTGGGTTTTGACAATTGCTCTGTTTAAAAAATCACGGTGGTGAGATGGGAAAACCAAATACTTAATCAGTGGACGTATTGTCACTAATGGAAAGATACCCTGAAGAACTCTTGGCTCTATTTCTTTACTTTGAAACTGCCAAGGAATTGCCAGGTGATATTTTGTGTCATTTGCTAGTACAAATGTCATTGTACTCCTTGTTCTATCGTTGTACTCCATATAATCCTTGAAAGAAATATTGACTTGCATGTGATTAACATTGAGGGTAGAACTCCATACACCTGGGTCAGTGGCTTGCATGTTTGTTAGGTCCTTGTCAGCAACTGTTGCCAGCTTGACTTCTGCTCCACAATTTAATACTGCATATTTATCATGCTCACCGTACTATTATCTAGTACAAAGCCAAGAGTTTAAATAATCCTGACGTCCTCAAAAAAACCTTCTTTAAAACACCTTAGAAATAACTTTGAACAGGTGAATAATAACACTCCCCAGTGGACAGTGGGCAATTTAAGAGATGATGGTTACAGGATGTCTTTAATTAGTTTAAACTATGAGGGTAGATTCAGACTAGCTAAAAGGAAGAAATTTTTTACAATGAGGGTAGTGAAACACTGGTACAGCTTGCCCAGAGAGGCAGTCGATGCCCCACCCCTGGAAACATCCATGGTCAGGCTGGATGGGGATCTGAACAACCTGACTGAGTTGAAGATGTCTCTGCCCATTGCAGGGGGGGTGGACAAGATGTCCTTTAAAAGTTCCTTCCAAACCATTCTATGATTTGGTGATCTGTCAAACCCATCTTTGGCCATTCTTATGTCATCAGAATTTCCATAGTCTGCAAACCTCCTGAGCAGGCATTGTACCATTGACCCAGAGAGTTAGCCTGGTATGGTTTGAAGGCATTTTTCCTGGAATATCTGCAGCCCTGTTGTGTCCAGGATGCACTGCCCTTACCCCATGTATGCAACAGCGTACATACACACACACATACTTTCTGGAAACATACTTGTTTTCAAGGTGATTAATGAGAAGCTTAGGTTCAAAAAGCTGACAAGGCAAAGCTCAAATGTGACACTGTCTGGTTTTATAAAAGTGTGAAGAGTATTAGGATAATCTAGACTTAGGGCTTTCTGAGGAAAATTACAGTGCTTCATTTTTTATTTTTTTACGGCTAGAATTACCCCCAGAATGACTGATAACATACCTTCTTTATAACACATGCTGTTACTTGTACTGTGGTTGTGCTTGTTGTAAAGCATGCTCTCTCAATGTAATTTTGAAAGTAGTTTATGAGTAATGCAAACAAAGTCAAAACTTTATGAAAAGGAAGAGCAGGAGTAACTTTTATACTGATTTTAAAATTTCAGTCAGTGCTCAAAAATGGTAAATAAAGACATAGCTGAAAAGTCTTTCTTTATGAGAGATGCAAGATTTTTTTTTTTTTTCCTGTTTGCCAGGAATGCAGAGCTTCCAGAACAAAGGAAATAGCAAGCAATATAATGTCAATAATCTTGTGTCCAAGTCCATGATGTGTATTATGCATGAATAGTTTTGCCTGGCAGGCAATGAATTTCAAAAAAAGTTGGATTTACACCACGCAGATAACATTGAAAGAATTATGTTTCTAATGCCATTGTGGCTTCCAAAGCATTTTATGTCCATTCAGGCTCAATGCTGAGGCAAAATAACTGTTTCAAATCACCAAGTCCTGAGCCAAGATTCTGCCTGATGTCCAAAATGAAAGAAAATGCATTAATAGTTTCTGGTTTATTTGAAATGTGGGGAAGTCAATACACTGATTAAAAGCACTGAAATGTTGAAGCGGGAGGAACACATTAGCAGGGATTTTGATCAGACTTGTTCCACAAAAGCTCACCTGTATTTTATTACATACTTTCGTGACTTCTCTGCCTGGTTCAAAAGTGCACAGCAGTGCCATTAAGATTCCCAGGAGACTGGGTGCTGTCTTCTCGGATTACATTTGTGCCACCATTTCACTCCTGATTTTTAATGTCCGAGCATGTAGTAATGATCTGACAAATGCATGTTGCTTGTCAAGTAACTCACCCTCTGCTACAGCATCAGTTGTGTGAAAGAAAGCATTGCAGAGGTTGACAGGGTCTTAGGGCCATGTGTTGTCCGTAGGTCATGATGGGGTCCCAGTATAGCAGGGTCTCAGTGCTGTGCTTAAAAGTCTCTTCTACCATCTGCCATGTGGATTTCATGGAAGCATTACAACCTCCTTTTTCGTCTCTAGTGCTTTTCATCGTGCATGTTTATACAGGAGCAAAGTGATAATTTGCAGACTTTTTACTATCGTTTTGCATAAATGTAAATGGACTAAAGTGAAAAACCCTATGAATAATGGGATGCACTACCAGATTTTTTCCCTGTTTATTAACAGATAGGTGAGAAGACCTATGTCTTTTCTCCTGGAGAGTGACTCCATTCCACCCAGCTTCTTGCCTCATGACTTAATGCCAAGTAAAAGAAGTATTCCATATTTACCTAAATGCCTACTCAGTATTTACCAGGGCCTCAGTAAAGCTGGAGGCCTTTTCCCCCCTTCTTCACAACAAGCAAACTTACAGAATAACTCTTTGCCTTGGATTCACTCATTATGTTCATCCTCCCGTCGAAAGGGAGAAGAAATCTAATGGGAAAGGCTTTAAGTTTACTACTTCCAGCAGCTTATCTGCAGCCCTCAGTGCTGATGTATTGAGTACATCAAGGGTTAGTGTTTCAGTAAGCGTCCCGTTTGCCACAGAGCCAGAGACAGGAGCACCACCCAATAAACCATTCTATTTCTGATGCCCATATGGGACTGAAACCACCTGTAGTACGTTCTGAGGCTGCGCTTTTCATGTATCGCCAGCCTTGCTTATATACATCAGTGCCACGACCCCTAACCTCTTCAGTTTCTGTTCGTATTTAGCCCAGATCCAAACTAACGGACCATGGAAATTTGCTGATGGGCACAAACTGCTGTACATTTATTTATGACTGCCAGCTCTTTGGGTGAGAGCTCCTTGGGAATAGTAAAGGAAATTCAAGCCTGGAGCCAGACTGAATCACTGGAAAGCTCTTCAGCTCAGTACCAATTTCTGGAGCACATTCCTTATGTATGTATTATACCGTTTGAATGCATACTCTAAGGGAAAAGAAAGATCCTACAGCCTGCATCAAACTCTGCCTTTCTGTACAGATCTCTGTGCTGTGACTGTTGAGGAAGCTTTTCAGTATCTCTACATCAATGCAGTAAACCAGAAATTTTAAAGCTTTATTTTGCAATAGGGAGATGGATGCTTGTGGAAAGCAGCTAATATGTATGAGGACTGGAAATACTGGGTTCTTTCTCAGGAACTGCTGCAGTTCATCCTCCTGTGCCAACTCTTCATTCGTAAAACAGGGTTGTTGTTTACTTACCTGACAGGAGTGCTTTTATAAAGCTAATGTGCTGTCCTAAACAAGATTTGTAAATTCCAGTTAGGGACACTAGCATCAACTTGCACAACTTTAGAAATGTAATTTCTAGTGTATATCTTGGCAAAGAAAACCTGCTACATAGGAACGAATTTATAAAGAATCCATTTGTCTTCTCAGATAGTGAAAAGAAGACAGGCACTGGAGGCAAAATCCAGCCTGTGACCTCTAATTTGACCAGCCATGCTGTCCCTTCCAGCATGACATCTCCATTTTATTTGATTGCTCCAGTCAAACTTCCTCAGATACTGTCCCCAGGAGTGGAGACTGGTAGAATGGGAAAGGACTAAACATCATCCACTTCTCCCTGCCTGCAGGACACTTCTCCCTGTCTCCAGGACAGCAGCAAATCTTTCTGCCACCAGTGTAAATTCCAGGCTGTTTTTCTTGGCTGCATTTCCCAGCTTTGCCTTTCTAGCACTGACTCATTTCTTCACTGCTGCACGTTATAGAATGCTGCACACATACTGAAAAAAGTACCTCATGTTTCTCTGTAGTAGAGTGGGCACAGGTATTTGTGACAGGTGTGATTGAGCGATAAATTTAGATGATGTGTTTGGTCAGTTTAACTTTAAAAAGAGAGAATGTGTTCCATTTTCTTCTGTAGTGTTGGGGTAGTCTTTTATATTTCTCTTTCTACATTAAATCATGGAGATATTTGTGTTAGTTTTTTGGGGGGTTGTTTTGGTTTTGGATTTTTTTTTTTTGAATGATGGTTAACCAACTACTATCAAGTCTTCTTAAATGTTATTGGACTGCTAAATAGGGAATTTATTTTGGCCCTCATGCTATTTTTGCTTTCAGTTTAAACTGTTGTCACTTATCTCCAGTGTTTCAGTATGACATTTTAATGAATAGCCTGTTCCCTCAGCTCAGCTCACAAAAGCTATTCTACCTCTGATTTTATGTCACATCAGCTTGAGATCAGAATAGGTGAGCTTAACCTCTGAGCACCTGTGTTACATTTTTAAATATAATGTATTCTTTGCTGGTCTGTGCCAGTTCTGATATCTCTATAGTGAATTGCTTTGTATTTGCTCTTACCAAGCAGAAAATTTTGGAAGAGGCAGACTCTGCCCAGATGTAGAGGTCACATTAACATTAGCAGAACAAAACAAAACAAAAAAGCCCAGACATCCAATAGAAAAATATGCCCCCTGTCCGAAAATGGCAGTCAAGCTTCATGTAGTTAAGGTAAACTCGCCCCAGTTTTGCATTTTAATACAAAATTGCTGTAATTTGTGTCAGCTGAGTCAGTAATTACCAGAAACCTGAACAGTCCCTGCAGTGTGGGTGGGAATCTCTGGGAAGGTGGAGCAGGTAGCTAAGGGCTAGTACTGGGGGTTTCGAGGATAGATCCTCCCTTCTAATCTGCTAAAAATCTGACTCTTGGCATACGTTCCAGGTACTTGGATGTCTTGGAACATCTCCCTCTGAGTGCTTGAATCATTGAAGAATATAATATTTAGGGCTCTAGATTATTTATATCCTTACTGTGGTTTGATCTTGGGTGGATGCCAGATACCTACCCAGCTGCTCCTCTCCTGGACATAACAGGGAAAGAAAACAAGATGGCACACCCTGTGGGTTGAGATGAGGATGAGGAGATCACAATTACCATTGTGGACAAAACAGACTTGATTAATTTAATTTAATTTATTGCCAATTAAATATGGAGTTTGATGCTGACAAACAAAGATAAAAACTCCTTCTCCTCACCTCCATCGCCTCTCCTGGCCTTTATTCCAGTCTCGACTTCACTCCTTCATCCCCGACTCCTCTGCCTCCCCACCCTGAGCAGCACAGCTGGATGGGGAATGGGAGGCATGGTGTGTCCATAACAGCTCATACCCACTGCTCCATCTTCCTTACGCTTTTCCCCCTGCTCCGGTATGTGCTCCTTAATGGACTGCAGTGTGGGTACCGATTGTGTACAATGCTGGAGAAACTATTCTTCTCTCATTGCCCATAGTTTTACACAGAGGAAGTACAGTAAGGGTGACTTGAATGCTGCCGAAGAGACATTTTTCTGAAACCCTCTGAGCTAGGTCCTTGGCTGGTGAGTATCTGCATTAATATTTGTCAACTTTCATAAACCTACATTCTTTCAAGCCACCCAGGGATCTGAAACAATTTTTTTGTCCTCTGGAAAGAAAGGAGAAGCTATTTTCCATATTGTGAATACTGTCACACGTGCATGGTGCTGATTAATTAAAAAGAGGTGAGGCTTTTTAGGACACTTGGGAAGAGACCGCTCTCCCAACCTCCTGCTTTCCCTCACCCTGAGATGGCTTGTTTGCCTGAGGCTGTAGGTTGAGCAGCAGGGCCACAAGTGCAAAGCAAAACAAAAAGCCCTACCTTGGTGTGCATCTCTGGAAATCCAGCACAGTTATAAGGCTGGGAGAAGCAGCGTGTTTGATCATGACTTCTGTGTTGGATATGCATTTAGACTCTGTCTACCTTCAAGCATGACCTAACTGCATGCCTGTAGTCTAAACTGTCAGTGATTGAGCACGATTTACTTTTTGGTTTTGTAGAGTTTAATTCTGTAAGGAACTAAATAAGTTAAATGAAACTGCTTTCTGTGCAATTAGGAAAAAGAAAAGGTAAAACTAAAACATGGTGTTCCCTGTGACAATTAAATAGGAAGAAAGGAACACCATACTTTAAATTATATGAGCTTTCAGCTAAACCTCTCATTAGTTGTGAAAACCTTTTTCTCCGAAATCTCCTGAACCCTGTTTTTGTAGGGGGAAAATAAGAAAAAGCACTTTGTCAAATTGTTGTTTTGAAATGGAAGGTTTTAATTTATCCATTTCCCAAAAGTTAGTGTTTACAACAGTGTCTCCAGACCACCCGTAATCTGGTTATGTGTCTCGCACAGCCTTCAGTCTCTAAACAGATGTTTATCTGAGCATTATGTGATTCCCTTGTGGTAGGAGGGTCTGTTCGTAATCCCCAAACCCATTAAAGAAATGAGAGAGTTGTAAAAACATTTTGAAATAGATGAAACACCTTTCAAGATAAGTTGCTGATAAAGGAAAGTAAAAGCACAGTGGGACTGAAATTATTCCTTGGATACTTCATGCTACTTCTTTGTCAGCTGCAATATTTATATCTTGCTGTGGTGACTGTACTATAAGGCAGGTACTGAGCAATAGTTCCAAAATAAATGTCTTAGATGTTAGAAACACAGACAGACTACTTTTTATTTTACTTTCTTATATTCACTTTAAGAAATGAAAATTGCTTCTTAAAAAAAAAAAGGTTGGTTGTCATTGACTCAGTCCTTTAGAAGCTTTGTTGTCTTTGATGTTGTCTTTGTAGGAGATGAAGACTTAAAATCAAATGATATCTTGATATTTGAAATTAAGGTCTTAAAAAACATGCAGGCATGTGTGTTACTTTATCCACATGAGTTCTTAGATCAGAAATAAAGAAGCTGTAAATCTCCTTTTTTTTGGTAATTATATATATGGGTGATAAAGCAGGGTAGAAACACAATGTGGAAAAAAAAGATTATTAAATAATTCCTAAGGAAAACCAAACTACAAAGTCATTACAGTAATTAAGTAGCTAGAAAATCACATACTTCATTACTCACAAGCTGGCAGGTCATAAGAAAGGCACAAGTGCATTTTCATGGCAAGAAATATGTCCATTAAATTATACCGTTAAGTCATATACACAGTCATTGTATTTGCTTGCTTTATGGGTTTTGTATCAACTTTACCTTCTATTCAGTGCTGTAGATGAGAGGGTAGCATTAAAGATAGGCAAATAAAAAATGCATTTACCTGATTGTTAGGTCATTTTTTTTGTTGTTGTTGGGGCAGCCATGCATAGGTGAAGCATTAAACACTGAAACTGCAAAAAAGCCAATCAGAGTGTGAGCTTTGCATTGCAAAAGCCTCAAAATGAGAACACGAACACCTTCATGGTTTTCCCTGTTTTCTCTAGTTTGTCCATTATACACAATAAAGTTTTGCTTTCCTCCGTTTTCTGAAGTCTTAAAATTTATTTTTAGTGTTCCTGGTGGTGCTTTGCTTCTGTGCAGTGATTAAATTTCCTCAAATACAAGAGTAGCTAATGTGATAGTTTTTACAGATGATACCGTACTCAGCTGCTCTTCTCATTCTCCATTGCTCTTTTTGCAATTCATGCCTGGATGTATCTTCATCACGTGGCCAAAACAGTGGCTTCCCGTGATGAGATCTTATCCTGTAATGGGAATATGTGTGTGTCAGTTGGTACAGCCATGGGTTTCTGGTGCATTTCTCATACTTCTGGATGCTCTTGTGTCAGGACACCCAGATTTAGACACTCTGATCACTGCCACCTCGCTCACTCCCACAATGTATATGCCACTGCTGTCCTGTTCCTAAAGCGTGCCTGTCCCAGACATTCAACCTGATGGAAATGTTCACTATTCACAAAAAGGGTGAGAAGCAGCAAGTCCATTGTTTCAGAAGTGAGATGCAACCCCACGGTAGAGCAGCCCTACTCAAAAAACTCTGATCTGTTTTAGAGAAATCAGTGTGCCTCATTAGCATCACTTACTTTCAGGATTGTATCTTCTCAGCCAGTATGCCATCTAGTCTGTTGGTACTTAAAAACCTGTTAATTCTTAACTCTGTTCCCAGCCTCCTTCCATTTCAGCTCATATGCAGTGCATTCTTCTACTTCTGCCAAGTCCAACATACTGCCACTCATTTTTCTGTTCCTGCTTTCCTCCTTTGCCTTAACCACCGGAGACTCAGTGCCACAAAGCATTTAAACATATGTTCAACTGCAAGCATTGAAGTGTTTCGCTGAGTCAGGACCTTTGCATTCAACTCAGCCTTGTCTGAGTGCAAGTAGCCTTTGAAGTTTGAAAGGCACAAGGAAAAATCCTCGGTAGCACAGCGAGGACCAGTTAATACCTTCATTTATTAGTCTCCTTGGTTCCTCAATGTACTTGCTCTTACATTCCCATTTTGTACTTTCTTTGCCTTGTTGTACCTTCTGCCTCTTTGCTTCCCACCACTCTGTTCTTTCATTTACTACTTGTCTTCCCCAGAGTTGGGAACCATAATTCTACTTTGTACCTCAGAAAATTTGCTGTACAGTACAATTAGTTTGAGTTGCCCGTACAGATTGGCTTGTTTGTGACATGCTTCTGGTACCATCGTGCAGGTGACCAAGAATGCCACTCCTATGCCGTGAGACTTGTCTGAGGGAACTATCTCGCTTCCATTTGTCCTGATGGCATAAAAATGGCTGTGCTGGAGTACATGTTTGCTTAATAGATGAGGTTTTCTGCATTTGTATGGGAACAGTTGATGCATGTATCTGCTTCAGAAAGAAAAGAACTGAAAATTTAGAATCTGGAATGGAGGCTGGTAATTAGATCCCTCTCTCAATCTCTAAGCCCAGAGCTTTCCCAGAGCTTTGGTGACTTTGCAGTGACTCAGAGAGACCTGAATCCTTTTGATGTCTTTGCATATTTTTTTTTATACCTACTGCAGCTTTGCTCTGTAGTCAGAACTTTTGCTTGTGTTGCACTCCTGGGTCACTGTGACCTCTCCCACTATCTCAGGCAACCTATCATGTGATTGCTTTCATAAATGTGCCAAGCACAATATTCGCACCTCTCAAGTAGCTAATCCTCTTCTGATCGCTGGAAATATTTTCTTTTGCAAGCTTCCTCTAGAAGTGTGTTAGTTCTAGTAATATATCTCTAAATTGATCCTGCATATGCCATTTTGATATAAAACTGTAAAGTAACTTTCTTGATCCCTTCTTAAGTGATGGTGTTTCCAGCCTGGAGTTATTTTGGGGAGCTGCTGTGTGGCAGGGTGTATGTCCTTGTATGTTTCACAGTGTTCCTGTTCAGTATATCAGTTAACTGTATAGGCTAAAGTACATTTCTTGATTCAATAGCATAATTCTTCTTTAATTGGTGGTTTGCTCACACCAAGGGACAGAAGTCAGTCTGTTTTCCTGGGGAAACATTCTTCTGTGTTACTTCACTGTGACAACAGATGAAGAGAAGGCTGAGGTTCTCAGTGACTTTTTTTCCTCAGTCTTTACTGGCAACCTCTCTCCCAACAACACCCAAGTCAAAAAAACACAAAGCAGTAATCAGGGTGGTGAAGTAACTCCCACTGTATGTGAAAATCAGGTTTGTGACCTCCTGAGGAGCCTGAATATATATAAGTCTACGGGACCCAACAAGATGCATCCCAGAGTTCTGAGGAAACTGGCAGATTTAGTCACCAAGTCACTCTCAATAGTATTTGGGAAGTCATGGCAATCAGGTGAAGTCCCTAGTGATTGGAAGAAGGGACATGTTACACCTGTATTCAAAAAGGGTAGAAAGGAGGACCCAGGGAACTATCAACCTGTCAGCCTCACCTCTGTGCCTGGGAAGATCATGGAGCAGATTCTCCTAGAAGGCCTGATAAGGCACATGGAGGATGGGGAAGGCATCAAGGACAGACAGCATGGCTTCACTAAGAGGGAATCCTGCCTGACAAACCTAATGGCTTTCTACGACAGAGTGATCCCCAGTGGATAAGGGATGATGTGTGGATGTGATCTATCTGGACTTCTGCAAGGCCTTTTACACGGTCCCCACAACATCCTACTCACCAAGTGCAGAGATACAGATTTGATGGGTGGGCTGTTCAGTGGATAAGGAATTGGCTCAATGGCTGCATCCAGAGGGCAGTGGTTAATGGCCCGNGACTGGAGAGGGCCTGTTTACAAAGGCCTGGAGTGAAAGGACGAGGGACAATGGTTTTAAATTAGAAAGGAGTGGATTTAGATTAGATGTAAGGAGGAAGTTCTTTCCCACGAGAGTGGTGGAGCACTGGAACAGGTTGCCCAGGGAGGTGGTTGAGACCCCATCCCTGGAGACAAGGTGGGGCTTGACAGAGCTCTGAGCAACCTGCTCTAATTGAAGATGTCCCTGCTCTCAGCAGGAGGGTTGGACTAGATGACCTCTAGAGGTCCCTTCCAACCCAGACTTTTCTATGCTTCTGTGTTTTACTGTGGTGGCTGCTATTTCCAACGCATAATGTCTGCAATGACCGTCATGGACTGTGACACTTGGAAAACAAATTGACCCTGTAAGCATGTATCTTAATGAAAACTGTATTAATATGTGGTGTAGTGGTTGTGGATGCTTTTGATGTTGAATATTTTGCAAGCCATATAACGGCAGTCAGTCACTTTCTTCACACTGTTGCAAAAATGGTGTAAAGTTTAGATTAGTAACAGGTCATGACATAACAGCAGTACTTCAGGCCTGGAGAACTCAAAAAATGTTACGTTTACAGATCACTTTATCAAAATAACTCAGATTGTCACTACATCTCTATTTTTGCTTCCAGAGATACACAGATACGAGCCCTTCTGGCTTGTGGATGCTGTTGTTTCACAGAGCCGTGATGGATGCTCAGCTCTGTTAAAGAGCATGAACTTACTAGAGTGTGAGATATGGCAAAGGACACCTGAAGGTTGGCTATGCTTTGGTGTTCCCAGCTGTGTTTAACTACTGTCAAGCGTGATAATCACAGCATGGGAGAGCCTTCTTCCAGGCTTTCTCGTGATTCCGAGAGGAGGGAGCAGAGCGTTTCTTTTCAAATATTCAAGAGAGCATCAAAGATGTTACCTTAGGCAAAACTAAAATGGGTGGATAACATTTTAATTGCCTGACAGTGAATTTAGACTTTTATTTAGCAAAGCCCGTGAAGTGTGTTGTCTTCGTTGGGCGCGTGATATTTAAACCTAAGCATATGTTTAAGTTCATTCCTGAGGTTTCTAAGTGAGGCCCTCAGTGGAAGGCATTTCTCACCTTCCCCATGAGAGAGGAGAAAAGGTGTTGGGCTCTGTGCCTAATGAAATCAGGGAACTTTATTTGCTGCTTCTCATTAGCATAAAAAGCTAATAAGAGGTAAAGTTGTAATGAGGGGTAAAAGGCAGAGTGACAACAAAACTGTGAGGAAGGGACCAGGGCAAAGGGGTGTCTCTTCTGCACAGCTCTACAGGAATAAGCAATGTCCCATCTCCTCTAAAAAGGGAGGAAGGACCTGGGTCCTCAGTCTGCTCCCCCTCACTGCTTGGTGGGGTTTCCCTGTCCTTCGTTGGGCAACGCAGGCAGGTGAGCAAGGATTTCACACACTTGCAAAGGAAATTACTGCTGATTCATTAGTAACTGTCTCTTTTCCAGCCCCAAAACAGCTCCTGAGGTGGAAGAGGTCAAATCTAGCTCAATGTTACCTTACGTAGCATGTGCACACATTTTTATCATGTGGTGACTTCTGCATCCTCAGCATATCTACCTTCAGATAAAGTGGCTTTCAGCATTTCATGGATCCTATAAGAGCCACAGCATATTTTTTTAACTACAGTTTCATTTTGAGGGCTTTTTTTTTTTCCAGTTTTGTGACTCATAGTCCTTTCCTCCAGAAACATGAAATGATTCATATACCCAAGCACTTAACTTCTTTTACATTTGTAAATGGCACTTCATGCATGCTTAATGAGGGTATTCCAAACCACTAAAACCATAATTTGCTTACACTACATAATAAGGTTTGAATCCTGCAATGACTTATGTAAATACTTCCAAGTTCATTGTAAGTTTTTGCAAATGGTGACTTAGAGCCAGAATGTCCACTAGCTTAGACTCAGTGGGTCTCTGTGGTCCTCATAAGATCTGACACAGCACTTAGAGAGTGAGAAAGAAATATTCAATTGGTGTTATAAATCTGATACAGAAAAGAATGCAGAAGAGGCTCTCTTATTGCTTTCACAGGGGTAAGAGTTGAATATTAAAGTACATTAGAAAAAGGAGATGGAAAGAGAAGATGAAAAACATTTTTTTTCTTTCACTCTGCTCCAGAATTTCTAAAATTAAACTCTCAGCGTCTTAATATTTTTATTGGAAGATATGCGGGAAAAATCCCTGTGCTGGATAATTCAAAGCCCAGATAGATTTATTTAGACTCAAAATATACAGAACTAGAACTGCCTTTTTTTAAAACAGCTATAGCGCTTGGGCAATGCACATAATTTATGATTTTTAAAATGCAATCAAATACTGTATGATGGGTTTTTAAGCTCTTAATCCAGAGTTTTTCCTCCCAGATCTTCCAGGAACTACTTCAGATTATTCAGTGTCCAAAAAAAAATCCTACATCTTTTTCATTTATCTAAAAGACAGAATTCTAAAAGCAGTAAAATCTTCCAATTTGAGTTGTTTGAGTTGTTTTTGTTGTTTTTCTGAAAAAAAATGATATTTTGTTACAATCTTCTCTTTTATGTTGCATAAAATGGCAAAATGTTCTTTTTCTTCCTCCCTCAACCTNAAGAGAAAGAAAAAAAAGAAAGAAAAAAGAAAGAAAGAAAAGAGAAAAAAAAAAGAATCAATAAGCTTCTGTTCCAGGGGTAATTTATATCTCACTCATGTCACTGAAAAAGTACAACTGAAACAACGCTATTAGTTAGGAGAGGACTGTGAACTGCATGGCATGTGCATTGAGCATTGCAGGATCTGGAAGGAGCTTAACTTTTGGACATCAAAGCTGTTTTCTAGTTGCAGATGTAGTCACTGGGTAACTTGCACCAGCCCTGACACTGCTTCAGAAGTGGGTCCTGGTGCTCCCTCTCTTGTGGTGCTTTGTCCACACAACATTGGATAAAAAGGATTGGAAGCATTTCAGATCTTACCAGAAGGTGCAGGAGGGAGCCAAAGTCTCCAATTTATTTATGCTGTTTAAATGCTTGTCCAGTGATGATGTAGACAAATATAGTTTGCACTCCTGGCATTGCTGTGCTCAGGTGTCTACTGATCACTCCCAAGACAGTACTTAGATCAGAGAGAGGCAATTTTTGAAGAAACAGTGTTCCTGAAAAGAACCTATGTCACTATGATCTGAGGTCCCATGCAGCTTTTGTAACAGGTGATGAGGATATAGCCTAGGATGCCAGGGAAGGTCCGTCATTGAGGGAAAATTATGGACTCCTGAAAAATAAGCTGAATGAGCAAGGAGCATTTCAAGGATCAGGAGCTCTGTAATGATCTTCTAGTTCAGTTCCCACAGGAAAGAGCTGAAACTCGTTTTGTAAGATCTGGTCTGGGGCATTTGCTTGGTGGCTTCTCCCTCTGCACTCTGTGGTCTTCATTCCTCTGAAAGCTGGTATTTGGCTTGCGCTGTCTCTGTCAGGAGCTAACAGGGTACTTCTTTGCAAAGATTCACCAAGTGTTTATTTAGGGGCTACTTTACATCTAGGCAGAAATCTTTCAATATTAAAAATGCATCTTACTTGGCAATTTACATAAGCTACTACTTACTTTTGCCTTCAGAGCTGACCACCAAGAAGGAAAAAAAATGTTTCTTTTGGCCTCAACTTTTCCATAATTGGGAAGGAGATCTTGAGTCAGAAATGGGCAGTTTTATATGAAGCATGGACTAAATGCAAGATACCAAGTTTGGACTTTTGCCTCTCTTAGAGTATTTTGAGACTGAAAGCCTGGCCTTCTTTGGGAGCCCAAGGAGAACCTAGAAAGTCTGGGGTCAAAGCCTAGAAAAGCCACATTTACCTAATGAGGAAAGTTCATTCTCGTTCACTGGTTTCTTTGTTCCAGCTAAAGGAAATGTGGCAGCAGAGGGTGGTTAGATTGCAGTTCTGCCAGCAGCTACATCTTGTTCTACAGTGCTTGGGATAGTGGATAGATGGTACGCACAAGGCTGTTGAGAAGGAAACAGTCGTATGTGGAGAAAATCAAGTAAAGTAAGGACCAGCCTTCACCTTGAAAGCTGCGCAAGTGAAGTTCATTGGAACAGGCACAGTCAAAGACATATATCAAGACCAACAGCACAAAAATGAAGGGAGGAAACAGAAGAGGTCCTGGAGTGTAGCACAGCTCTCCTATGGTTTCCATATCTAGTGTTTACTTCTCTGTTTAGCCCATTGCCTTGGAAATCTTGAGGAACTTGGTCTTTTCAATTACATCCATCATGTTTCTTTCTCTGTTAAAATTAATTAATCTGTTGATCACCTCCATCCTGCCTTGGCACTCCTCTGCCTCACAGAGCAAGAGTTAAGAGCCCCATTTTTGGCCCTTTCCCTTAGTGTCTCTTCACTTGTGTCACTGACAGAAAAAGTTAGCCCTGTGAAGGATGTTCCCTGGCACATCAAAATCAAATCACATGTGGCTGGCTTTGGGGTTTGTTACAAATGCAAAGCAGGCACCAGACATGCTGCAAAGTGCTAAGCTATCAACCTTTATGGCAACCATGACGTTACAGGCTTGGCTTCAGGCTGGGTAAAAATACACTGGATAAACATAGATAGGTTTCACTACGGATAGCTCAGAGATTTCAGGATCTGACAGGCAAGAGATCTGGAAGTCACCATAGCAAGTCAGACTCCTACAAGAGCTTCCCAGGAAGGGAGCTGCAGGCTTCTCCTGCACTGAGCTCAGGGAGAGTACAAAGTCAAGCATTTGAAGAACCTGGTATAAATAAAACCACTGTCAGAAATAGTATGTTAAGAATTAACAGAAAGCTAGTATTCCTGGGATTCTCTTAAGTGTTTATACCCAGTAATCCAGCTACCAGAAGTAAGCTGTTATTGGGGGTTACTAACTTTGTGGTTTCCTTGGAAGCCCACCATATCATCCTGACTTCGTGCGCTTTGATGCTCTAAGGGCTGGAGCCTGGGCAGCAGTTCCAGCCTCTCCCATTGCTGTTGATTTAGAACGTGTTTTAAATGGACGGCTCATCCAGTCATGCAAACTGCAGGCATTAAAAAAAAAAAAAAACAAACCAACCTAAATTAAAGCAAATTAGATACAATTGTGCCATAATTTTCTACTTAAGTCAGCTGATTGGGCCTTGGGTTGGTGAGCACGATGAAGAACATTTTGGAAAGTGGAAATTGCATTATGGCTTCTATTTCCTTAATAAGAATTCTCTCACATAAAAGGTCAAAAAAAAAAAAAAAAAGCTTCCCCCTCCATTACTTCCGTTCTTCTGACTTTTTTTAATCTCTTGTTTTAATTTCAATATGCATTGTTGGGTTTTTCTTCACATTCTGGCAGTGTTCTGAAATTTTTGAACTGCCAGCCATATAGACTCAGTGTTTCAAAAGCAGCATCTGCGTATGTGCACATATCAGTCTGATGAAAATGCTGGACAGGCTGAGACTGATCCAAGACGTATTTGATTAGCTGTGATCAGTTAATAATACCACTGTGTATTAAGTATTGTGGTTGCTATATTGCAGCACACTCCTCCCAGCATCATGCATCATTCCCTCTGTCCATAAACTTATTTCTTGGCCAGCCCTGCGCTGAGTCTTAAGCAGGGTGGAAGCAGTGCCATCCCTCCTTCCATCCCCTCTGTCTAGGGCAGCTGGAGGATCTCAGGCCTGTCATACACAGTCAGGGGAAGCAGTTTGGGAACCAGCTAGGGGAACTGCTCGTTTTCTGTACTCTCCCTTTATGGTAGCAGCTTTGTTGGCCTTTCCAGGATCACTTATATGAAGAACTTTTTGCAGCACTACTGGCCAGACAAGACCTCCATCAGTGTGGTGGGGAGAAAAGCATATGGTTTGGCATAAAGGAAATAAGCATTAAACGCCTCTGTATTTCTCAAAAGGCAGATTGTCTGAAAAATCTGTCTGACGATAACCCAAACCAGAACAAGCTGTAATTACATATCCTTTTGGTTTGCAGTTTATATGATTTTTCTCTCTGGTTTTGCAAGTGTGCCACAGTTACGCTTCAGTGGCTCCGCAGCCTTTTAACAAGCTGTAGAAGGTACCCTAATGCTCAGTTACTGACAGTGCTAAAAGACTGAACGTACCATCCTTTAACCCTTTGCAAGATTATGTGTCTTAACAGTATGGAGCAGCCTCGAAGTGATACCCCGTCCACGGGGAGATGGGAGGTGAGGAATTGGGATGATTACCCAATGCCTTTTCACTGTAAAGCTGATACTCGGGATATTTTTGTGCTTGAGTTAATAATCTTGCAAATATAACAAGGTAGAGAGGGAATGGCACAGAGGAAACTATTTGGATGGAATTAAACATTAACAACAAAAATAACAACCAAGTAGGAGCAAAAGAAGGGAAATACTATCCGAGTACAGTTTGTACACAGTTTTAACAGGCAGGCTGGATTTGTTTACAGGAACAATCACCTCTTTCCTCCTTGTGGTAAAATGTGCATTTAAAAGAAGTACTAGTCATAATTTTGTCTAAATTCAACTTGGAAAGTAAAGCCTCAAAGGCAAGCCTGATCCATTTAAGGTGCTATTCTGTAAACCAATTGTTTAGTTTAAAACGGGAGGCAGCAGCCAGCTGACTGTTTGATTTCCAAACTGGATGGCCTTTTCAGTTCATGCTACCCTGGTGTCTGTGTTCCACAGCTGTAAAACTCTGTGGTGAGAAGACTGCTGGTGATCAGCCATTGGGGTACCATGGCTGATTCAGTCTCTCCTCCACCTGGTTTTGCCACAGGGTTCTCCAGGTACCCAGATGTAAAGCCAAAATGCCCTGGACAGCAAAGCCAGTCTCTTCGAGGACCATTTACTACATGGTTTTGTCCTTATGAAAATAAAGGGACAGATGTGGAGAAGTACAAGCCTCCCAGAATAGGTCTACCTTCTCCAACAGAGGCAGGAGGAAGCTGCACAGCCCCTCTGCTCTTCTGCTGTTGGTCCAGGTAAACTGGCGCTTACCAGACAGCCCTACACCTCCACCCTCCAAGTAACATCAAGTCTTATTTAAGAGCCCAAAGAGTACTTTTTTCAAAACATCAATGTCTGGATTAGAAGATCAAAGATCATTGATTTTTTTAAATTTTATTTTATCTCAGAGAATGAGCTTTTAAAAATCCTGTATCAGCTTTTCTTGAATGCCTGAAAGGGGAAATAATTGAAGGGTCTTTATTAGTGTTAGCAGTAGTATACCAAAATGTATTGCATGCGTTATTATTAAAATAATTCTAGAGATGCAGTGCCAGCAAATCATAGATACAGAGAGCTAGCAATACATTAATTGGAGAACTAAAAAAGTACTGGAAATTGGGAAAGATGATGAGATGGGAAGAGATGATCAGAGCAAAGTGAAGACTGAGAATGCCACGTCTTTCTTGCACTGATACGTTAATATAGCAAAACCAGAGTGGGAATACTCATCTTCAGATGCTTCTAAGAACTTCTTGCTGTACATGGTCAAATTGCTGTAAAATCACTGACATGAGTGATTACAGGATGAAAATACCTTTATGCCAATATAAATGAATCTCTGGTGTGGAGTTCTGTCACTTCTGCAGTGCTAGTGTCCAGATTGATGCAGTGCTACCGAGTGAGCTGGGCAATGGAAAAATTGGTGGCTTAAATTCAACACTGCTAGCTTTAGCCTGTGTCCTCCAGTAGAGGATGTGAGTCCAGGCACCACAAAAGGAAATCCAGAGCCCATAAATACTACATAATGCTTACATGTTAAAACAACACAAACTCCCCCATGCATTGATCGGCTGTAGGCTAACATGACCTGTCAGAAGTGAGACTTGGTATTGTGGCAAATAATGCCATAAAACCTTAGTTCCCGGCTGTTTGACAGTCAATAAAACCCAGACCTAATAATGTGGATTATTTAAGAAGAAAATAGAGAAGAAAACAGCAAATGTTATTGTGCCTCTGTGTCGTACATGCTTCTGCTGAAGCTCTCAGAAAACAATAGGATGAGGAACAGTGCAGGGAGGGGTGTCTGGGGTGATCAGAGGCTTGAAGTGGTCCCTGTACACACAGCAGCCAAGTAGGACAGGACTCCTGCATGATGGGAATGAGTTGGCTGCCCAGCGTGATGCTAAAGGTCTGTAACATCATGGGTAATGCAGAAGAGGTAACTTTCTGAGATGAGCTGAGAGCTTGGAGGCTCGGGTTAAATTACTGGGAATTCAGTTCAGAACAGACCAGAGGAACAGTTCTTTAGGTACATAATTAAGCTGGGAAGCTCTCTGCCACATGAGGCTAAAATTTATATGAGCTCAGAATGAGGATGGTCAGATTTGCAGAGGAGAAATCCACTGAGTCATACAGTTAAAAAACAAACCAACCTGCCTGGGTCAGAAACTTGCTGAGCTGTGAATCACAGAAGGAGGCCAAGAGAAAAAGCTTTGTCCTTTCTGTTATGTTCTTCTCAAGGTGTCTTTTTGACCACTTGGCCCTAGTGGTTTCTCCAGTTTAAGAAAGCCTTCAAAGGGAGGTTAAACAGGAATAGAGAGAAACCATCTGCTTGTGAAGGACAACAAATGCAAAAAGAACAGGGGTGTGAGGGTCGCACAACCCAAAACCAGAGTTGGGAGCACTGAGACAGCCAGCAGAGCACCAGGCAGCACCTGCTCCCTCCAAGACACCCAGGAGGCAAGGGGTGATGCCAGGGGGAAATGTGGGAGGACATACAATTGGAAACTGTCTCCATGGCATCCTTGGAGAAGAACGGCACCAGCAACTGGGGCTGTCCTAGCACACTGAGGAGGTGCAGGTGTGGAGGCATGAGTGCAAACATGAGTGGAGGATGGCAATCCAAGCCTCAGCAGGAGGGTTTTGTGAGAAGGCTGAAGCAGCATTTGGATGCAAGGATGTGGCTGGAGGTCTCTGGTACAGCTAGGCCAGGCTGGTGAGCATCTGCCAACCTTTGCCTCGCCTGCTTTACCCTGACCCATAACTGGAGCCATAATTGGTGCTCATTCAGTCATCATTCTTCCTTGAGGAAACACTAACCTATTGAGCCATAAGATTTTTAGGCCTCCAAGTTCCACTGTCCCCAAAGTAGGGACAATCCAGCATTGCTGAGGCCTTGGTGCCACTGAGCAAAAGGCCCAGTCCACTGCACAGGGTTCTGCTGGGCTGGAATGATTATGCTGTGAATGAGATTTGTATTCTTTTCAGCAGGATGTTGCTAAAAGCAGATGGAAAGCTGCTTCTTTGAGTATCTGATTTTTACCCTGACCAATGTCTCTTGACATTCCAACAGCTATAAAAGTGCTTTCTGCCCTCTCCGTCTTCACTATTCTGTGCATTGTTTTTCTGTGGCAGTCTTTTTCTCTGCCTTGGCTTTGCTTCTGTAAAGGACTTTGCATAATGTTTTCCTTCAAATTGTTCCATTTTAAAGTTTTCCCTTTATTTCAAACTATGTGACTCTGCTGTGTGGTTTCTACGTCGTCTTTTGCTTTAGTGTCCTTTTTCTCTTAGGCGCTTTCCCTTGAACAGCTCTGCAGTGATAATAGCGTGAAAAATTGCTGTATCCCTCTGTGTACCTATTCAGAAGTCTAAAATATCAATGAGAGAAAGAGAGACAAAGCAAGCATTTTTTGATATAAAATAAGGGTTATTTACTTATTTTTATTTTCAAAAATTCCCTAATAGCCCAAAGAGAAACTTTGCCATTTTATAAAAAATGTATTCTTCTTGTTCTTAATATGTTCCACTCATATCATAGGCTTTTCATGGAAATAAAAAGTATTTATTTTTGTGCTGTGTGCCCAGAACAGCTCCTGCATGACTGTCATCCTGCCAGGATTCGGTGCTGAGAATGTGCAGACTGATGTTTAGAGGCAGTGCTTCTAGTTTCACTGGGTTCCTTTGTGTGTGGCCTGGGCTGGAGGTCTCTGAACCAGGATGAGTTTATACTTTGCCTCACCACCCGAGAGTGGTACAGCGTTGTATATATTCTGTTACATGTATCTGGGAGAGTACATCTCCTGATGTCCTCTCAAACAGATCCTTTTCAACTCAAATACTTGATTACCAGAACAGTTTCTCATGCATGGCACTGGATATGATCTGAAGCCCACTGAGACCAGCAAGCACCTTTCTGCTGGTACTCAGTCAGGCTGTAGCTGGATTTAAATAGTGACCTACATCTTTTGTTCTGTATCTCAGGTTCTCTTTGCATAACCATCCATAGGTGGTCTAAATTTACTTTTGCAGTGAGAGCCTGAATCCACAAGCAGAGGTGGGTCTAGCTGATCAAACTGCTTTTTGTCCTGATTTCTGTGAGTGAGACTTGCACTTACTAGCTTTATAAGCAAAGCTGAGCTGTTGAATTTTTTTTTTTGGTGACCACTTTTGTTTAAGGTTCATGGCTCTACCAGCAGGAGCTATGGTGGGGACGAGCAAAAGAATGCTTTAGCAGATATTCCTTACTTTGCTTGCTGAGCAGAGTTTGCTATCCTGACAGAAGAGGTTTTCACTTTCCATTATAGTTGTGTTTAGTCTGAGAGGCCTTTTCCAACTTGGAAATTCTGCCCATGGACTTGAGACCTTTTGATATTTCAGATGCAGGCAGATACAGAGTGGCTTTCTACATCTGTGTCTTGCCCTGATGCTATTTCCTTGCAGAAGATAGTGCCAGTCAGCCAACACTGCCAAAGGGTCATTAGGAAAAACTATAGGACTGCAAGTGAGTCTCATCTCTGTCATCCAAAGCAAGCTGGCACATGTGTAAGTGTCTGCTTAATATCTCAGGAAAGGTGGAAACTCTTTTTGTAGATAGTGTCTTTCTGTCAAGTTTTTTCCTTTCCTTATGAATACTTCTTATGTAAAGTCTTACAGAATTGTCATTTAAATTAGTGGAGTGATATAGCTTTGGAGCAGTTGCTGTTCATGCAGAAGGGGTGAGTGGGCTTTGGGTGTGCGGCTGGGGAGCCTGGTAGGCACTGGAACATGAAGAATGAAACCCATTGCTTGGGGCAGATGACAGAATGGCATCTGTCTGACCACTTCTGGAACAAATGGGACTGAACTTTGGAGACAGCTGAGATATACTCTATTTAAAGCATGTTTAAAGTTTACTTTATTAATATAGAACTTTTATTTCAGCACTGGGAAGGTAACATGTGCTGTGTGTTACCTGCTCCTGTCAGCCTTTAAGATGGAGGTTGGGTTTTCCTCAGGGTGCAGCTGGTTAGAAGCACAAGAAACTGTTGTAGTTTCCAGGACTTGAGAAGATCAGCCAGGCAGAGCTTACCTGGGATACAGGAGCTGGGCAGCAGTGGACTGAGTACAAAGCAGAAATGCAATGCAGGATCTGAGACCAGTGATCAGCAGCAGCTGGTTCTGCTTCTTCCACCTGGGAGAGGCTTTATTTCAGTGTAAGAGAGTTCCCTGTGACTCTGTGGTGCAGTGCTCCCAGTCAAGGGTGCAGCGGTTCACCCACTGTGTGGATGTAGTGAAAGCAGTAGTGATTCAGTGTTGTTTACATAATAGGGGTACCTTGTATTATGCCTGTTTTTTTTAAATGTGATATTATAAGAAAACTTTCTGGGATGAAAAGGATTTTGTGTTAAAATGTCTCCTGAATCAAACTGTTTTCTCGTACAGCAGTTTCTTGCAACGTGGTGACAGTTTCCAGAAGGAGTAGGATGGAAAAACTGTATTCTCTTGGTCACATCTCCCAAGAACATCAGACTTTCTTTTTGTTAGATACAGACATTGGGGATGTGGAGGGGATGAGGACGTATTTCTCAGTTACTCATGGTGGTTTATACCAAAGCACCTGATCACATCAGTGTTTTGAGCTACTGGTTTTATGGCCAGGTTATTGCTGCCATGAGTTAAGGTTTTGTACAGAAGGCCTCTATATATTCTGCAAAATATTAATGAGTTTACCGTCCCTGCACACTCTTCACTCACTGCTACATAACAGCAGAGAGAAAGTTAGCTCCCTGACAGTGTGTTTTTGTAAGACAGCAAATTGTCCATGTTTACTTATGCTATACAATCCAGTAATTGTACTGAAAATCTTGGCCGAGTTACTGAATAGTTGGGACTTAAAACCAAGCTCTTAAATTCATATTTAGTTTCTGAAATAGAAAGTCTGATTTTTCAAATATTTAATCCATCCTGACTCTTGCTGACTTTCTGGAAGCTACCAACATTTGAAACTCAGGCCTGCTATGTATTCCCATACTTGTATGAGGAAGCTAAACTATGGTTTAGACTGCTTTTAGCATTTGTCTTTGTAGTATTGCAGTGCCTGTTTTATTCTCTACATTCCAGTAATTCCTAGTGGAGCTTATTCATGTTGACAGACTATCAGTTGAGATTGATTAAAATGTCCAGTAAAAAAGTTGCCAGCAAGGTTGCCATCTGAAATCTTTGCTGGAAGATGAAGAGATGCACAGACTAAGAATATTTTTGGCAAGTCACTGTTGTTTTTTTTTTTTTCATAAAAGGGTAGGATATAAATACCATCTTTCATATGACATATGCTTCACAGCCTGTGCCTGACAACAAACCTGAGTGAGCTATGGTTCATCAGAAAGGCTGATTTTGCCCTCAGTATTATTGGGGGCTCTTCAGCGCCTCTTGGTGAGGTTTTTGTCCCGTATGTCAGTGTAATAAGTCTTCCTTCCCTTTCTCTATATAATTTCAAGGAAAGTCTGATTGATTACTTCAGGGGCTGAGCTAAATTCTTCCCTCTGGACCATCTTAAAAGAAATCGTTTAAGCCTCAAATACTCGTACTGGCTGCAGAGGAAGATGTGTGAAAGAGTGAGCATTCGCTTTGCTTCTTGCCGCTCATCCTCAAGAAGAGGAGGCTGTCCTTAATCTGTGGGCTCAGAAGCAGAGCAGAAGGACTTTTTGACCTAAGATAAAACAATGACAGAACCATTCATGTGGAAGCACACCATGCAAGGCCTTTGGGATGCTTCTGGAATATATTACTGGGGGAAACCTACTCTTTTCTTTTCAAAACAAAATCATACCAAGGCTTTGGGAAAGAAAAAAAGTCCTATGTATTGAGAGGAAAGGGAAGGAATTATTCTTTGTAATATTTAAAAGTTGTTAAATTCCAATGGCCCCAGAATGAGAGGATTTAATATATGAGAAATCAGCAGAGTGATCCATCACTATTGCAAAGGCACCTTTGAAAGAGTTTCTCATTTTGGTCTTGGAGATTTTTCATTTCTTTTATTCATGTCACAGAATCACAGAATCATAGCATGTTAGGAGTTGGAAGGGACCTCCAAAGATCATCAAGTCGAACCTCCCTGCCAGGGCAGGACCAAAACTAGGGCATATGACTCAGAAATGCATCCAGACAGGTCTTGAAAGTCTCCAGAGAAGGAGACTCCACAACCCCTCTGGGAAGTCTGTTCCAGTGCTCTGATGCCCTGATGGATCAAAATTTGTAGCATTTTCAGTAATCAATATGCACTATTATTCCCAAATGGGGGCCACCTCAGAAAAGAATTTTGTTTTCTAAACATTATTTGGCTGAGACTGACTGCATGTTTCCCTTCCCCTTGCAGAGGCACGGCGATAGCTGGAATTGTTTTTGGTATTGTATTTATAATGGGAGTGATTGCCGGGATTGCCATCTGTATATGCATGTGCATGAAGAACAACCGTGGGACTCGAGTAGGGGTCATCCGAACTACGCACATCAACGCGATCAGCACATGCCCAGGTAAGGAAGCAAAATGACACCGCTGCAGGAGCGCCCTCATTCGCGGTAGGAGTGTATGTTTGGGTAGTCACGGCTTTGCAGTACATGGGGGGTGTGAATGCAGCAGGAGGTTCTTCTCAGTTTGGAGGCGAACGGCACGACTCCCTGCTGAGAAATGCAGGACAGCTCAGTGTGCGCAGCATTCGTCAGTGCAGCCCTGTGCCTGGGCTCATTTATTGAGCTACTCGGTGGACTGATGAGACCTGGCCTGGTGCCACCTTCACGCAGCTGTGTGGCTACTGCAGCCCCTGCAGCAGCGTGTTGACACCTCGCTCAGAGTGGTGCTGCATTGTGTAGGATAGACCTTCTCCCTGTGCCAGAGGCTCTCTGGCGACGGATCAGTCGTTCTTCTTTTGTGTTCTGGTTCTTGTATTTGCTCTTGTTCACATGCAGTTGGCTCCCTTTCATTGTCCAATATAATGGGGGCCCGGCACCCAACAGAGAGGGGACAACTTGAACAGTAAGGTCTGTGAATCATAGTGCAAAGGCTTTAAGTGGTGCCATGTGGAGTCTAATGAAGCCCAAGGTGGCTGGTACTCACACAGAGTTCACAAGTCCTGCTGGGTGCTTCAGGATCCCAGATAACTTCTACAAAGGCACATGGAGGTCTTTGCAGGGTGTTCTCTACTGTGTGTCCCGGGAGGAACTGCTGGCTAGCGTGTGGTGCTGAATCCGAGCTAGCTCACTGCACCCACTGGCACCATGCCTGAATTGATAAGAACTTGGCATACAGTGCAGAGGTGCCTTTGTCAAAGTGAGTTGGGTGTTGGACTTGCTCACTGTGGGTTTCTCTGTGGATTAACATTATTGTGGTGTAATGGTGTTTCAGGTGCAAGGCAGTATCGGGGAGGCACGGAGACTAAGTCAGATCTGACACTGAGCTAATAAGCTGTCACAGTCTCTGGGGCACCCCAGGGGACAGCAAGGACCCCTCATGGGTCTGCTCATGTGCACTTGTGAATGGGAGCTCGTACATCAGGTTGTACTTGAGCTATCTCTGTGCAGAGCCACTCTCTACACCACGCTTGTGAACTCACAGCAGTCTAGGATTGGGGTACAGGAGCTCCAAAGATGTATCTGGATCAAGCCAGTTGGGGTCTGCAAGGCTCATTTGTCTGGACTCCCCACCATGCGAACATGGCCAGATTGTTGAAGATCAGAGCTGCCCCTGGAAGCATCATAATGGTGTTTATGCAATGCAGACATGTCTCTGCTTCAGTGGCGTTAATTACAAATCCAGGAGTGATTGCCTTGGGATAACTTGAGAGTTCACTGTAATAAAAGGCAGTGATGTTTCATGGATGAAATCCCTTCATCCCACTCTTTAGACATCCTCTGCCTTTATAGTCCTTCCCGTTGCAAAGGTTGCAGCAAAGCCCAGGTACATTATGTATACTTATAGGCAAGCTGTGCAATATTATAGGTGTTCCTTTATCACATTCACTGATCTCAGTGTCTGTTTTCACCCTCATGCACTTACTTTCCAGTTAAACTAAAAACATCTGTAATCATCCTTATCATTGCAACGTTGTTTTGCATAGAGAGATGAGTAACGAAAGAAAAAGGCAATATTCTCAACCATGAATTGCTGAAGAGCTACTTCAGAATCTAATAGTTACTGCAAACTGTAAAAACAAGAGCAAAATGAAGACTCCAGGATTGCAGCCTTTTCCTCCCCAAGTCTGCTCCTGCAATGACTCACCCCTGTCTCTCCACCTCCAGGCAGTTTTACTCTTCACGCTCCCAGTTCCTGGTAACAAACATTAGTTCGAGTAGTTCTACCTCTCAGCAGCAGCAGTTTTGGGAGGATGGGGAAGCTCTGAAATGATTTCTGTGTTCCCTGCTGTCATGCACATTTATAGAGTAATGACTGACCTGGCTTTGGCTGCAGGGTCTGTGAGTCACCCTTCCCCCTGCCATTACCTGTTTTGGACAGGAACGGCAAGGGAGGGGATGCCCTTCCTTTGGCCCCAGCCTCACCAACAGCTGGGTTTTCAGAGAGCAGGGAATGCTTTCCATGACACACTGGGATTTGAGTCTCTTCCCCCATCACAAACATTCCAGGCTTCTGTTTCCTCTCTGTTCAAGTGCTGTTTCACTGCCAGTCTGCTTGAGACACCTGGGCAGGGATAGGAAAACATCTGTGGGGACATAAACAGAGACATGAGCAAGCTCTGGACCTTAACAGTAACATGGTGGCATGAGCAGATTCTAGACATTAATATTCTGGACCTTAACATTTGTAGAGACTGCTCTAATGGAATCTTGATATGGAGCATTCAGTTCCTACTGTGCTATCATTCTGCAGCATTTACTGTCTTTCTGATCACTGAATTGATCCTTCTTTTCTAAGGTTAGTTGAAGTAGTTGAGAAAATGTTTTCAGCTGTTTGTGCATATTTTTGTTGTTTTCTCAATGCCTGACCCAGTTTACAAGCACTAGACTGTCCTGACATGTCTGTGTTGAGCTGAACAAGGCAAAAGCTCTGTTATTCCTCAGCCTGAGCCCTGGGAATGTCCTGGGAAGATGTCTGGCATTTGCCCTGGGAGGTGTGATGCTGCTGTGTTTGACATAGCATGGCATGTCACACATCTCCTGGGGGTCTAGAGGATATTTGAGAGGTCTGTGGAGATCAGCAAAAGCCCTGGCATTTTGAGATGATATAAATCCATGTTGCACCTGAAGAGGGTGGAAGGGAATGGATCTGATAGCCTTCTTCCAGCCTTCCTCCAGTGAAGAGGTTTAGCTTTACCACATCACCCTGGTTTCATCTCCCATGAGGCTACTCTAACACTGTTTCCAGCACAGCGTGTCAGCAGGCACACGGCTAAGCAGTGAAGGGCAGGGCAGTAAGCAAGGACTTGCATTGACATAAAGTGACTGTATAATGACAGTCTGAAAAAAAGGTGAGTGCATTGCTGGGAGACTTTACATCTATTGTATGGAAGTCTGAATGTCAACTGGAAAATACCTGGGGGCCTGCATTTGATAAAAAGAATTTTATCTACGTCATCTTTTTTCTCCCATTTCAGTGGCTCCACCACCATACAATTACGAATATGACATGGAGTACCCAGCTGACCTACCTCCACCTTATACTCCAACCCCACAGACTTCGATACAGTATCCCCCACCGCCTCCATACCCTGGATATTCAGGGAAATAATTAAATGCCTTCACGTGGATATTAACTGCCTGTTGAAACAGCCAGCACCATTGGGACAAACATCATCATTTCAGGGGACAAATAAGATGGGATCTACATCAACACATGTGGCCAGGTGTTGAAATAACCCAGTAGGGTTGCCATGGCTCAGAATGAAGAAGAATACTGTCTACTCTGGACTGTCAAGTTTCATGATTAAACAGTGTGTGACCAAAGACACAGTTCCTGTCAGTTAATACCCGATGAGTTGTGCTTGCTGTCAGTGCTCACCTTCAGCTGCAGCCCCTTACAGGGCCTGAGAGTGGGGGGTCTTCCCACATAAGAAAGTGCAAGTGGTGCAAATGGTTCCATAAGCTGTTGGGAAAACACAAGAGCCAGCTGCCGAGGCTTATTCTGGGGGAAAACACCAACTGTTGTCTTCAATTACGTGTTTACGCTTTTCCTTGAAGCGAGAGGAATAAGGAAGAACAAGGAAGGCAGAAGCTATTTTCGATTTTCTACTTCAGGTTGATAATACCCAATGATCAGCTGTGCATATTGGGCCGATAAGCAAATTACAGAGAGAAGTGCTGTTGGACTTACTCAGTAACCAAAAAATGATGGATATTATTTTTGTCCAAGTGCGGATTGTTTTAAGTGCCTACTTTTAAACAGTTTGAGACTAGTTTGTGGCCTAAAATATAAACATAAAGAGCATTTTTACATGTGAATTACACTAATTCATAGCTCATTTCCCTGGACTTAAATACTCTATACACCAGAAATATGATACAATGCCTTTTTTATCAGCAAATGATAACTGATTTTTTTAAAAAATACTGAACTGGAAAAACTCGCAAGTGGGAGAAGGAATAAAACCCAAATATTAAACATCACAGATTTGTCTTCACTTGGGTTGCATGAAGACTATCTTAAAAAAAAAAAAAACAAAAAAAACCATATTGTTTACCAGTAACAATGATATTCAACCTAACCTAGGACATGAGCACAGAGACTGTGAACATCAGATTATTTTGAAGGTTGTCTTGGGCATTTTAAAACTGTAAGTCACTAAAGAACTCTTTGTGCATTTGTCACGCATATTATTTAAGATTACTCAATCCTACTTTATAGAATGCAGAGCTTTATGATTTAAAAAGTTTCATAGCCATATGGGTCTAACAGTAATTTAGCAGCAGCTGTTTGACTTCAGAATAGATTATCTCATTACCTAAAGCATCATCCTTCAGTGGTAAGACAGGTATTTCTCTCAGTTTTACATGCGAAGCACAAAACCAGTGTTTCTCTTTGGGGATTTAAAAGTGCTGAACTCCCTGAGTTTGAGTTGGGTGACTGGGCTGTTCAAGAATGCAGAAGGTGACAAAAATACAGCGCCTGAGAGTTCAGGACAGCTGTGACATCAGGTCCATTTCAGAGGGATGCTGCAGCTGGTTACCACTGATTCCTGGATATCAGAATGCATTGAAATGTTTTCCAGTGTAACCCTTATCTTCTTTTTGGGTATATCAGTGTATTAGCAAAATAAAAAAGCAGCTTGACAGAGGTAGTACCATATCCCAGTGAAGTCAACAGGCAACCTCCCATCACCCCCTAAGTCTGGGATTTGGGGGGTTTTGGCATTTAGTCCTGATTCAAGGAAGAACTCAAACAGCCTTTCAGCTTTGAGCACAAAAGTTATTCAGAGGCTTTTTTGCAACTAAGACCATACTGACTGTTCTTCCTCATTTTGTAGCTGTTTTTGCCCTTTCTGGGCTAAGCTTATCCTCTTGAAACCCCACTTGAAAGTGCAAATGGCCTCAGTCCTCACCAGTGTAAGTTCAGAAGATCTCTGTTGTGGCCCTTTGGCCAAACTGAGCCTTGAGTCATGAGCCCATTATCTTCCTAGGCATTTGTATCCCAGTCAGGGGAAAACTGAGCTGCATCACAGTTTTTCATAGAATCATAGAATCATAGAATAGATTGGGTTGGAAAAGACCTCCAAGATCATCGAGTCCAACCCCTGATCCAACTCCAATTACTAGATCGTGGCACTAAGGGCCATGTCCAATCTCTTTTTAAAAACCTCCAAGGATGGTGAATCCACCACCTCTCTGGGCAGGCCGTTCCAATGCCTGATTACCCTCTCCGTAAAGAATTTCTTCCTAACATCTAACCTAAACTTCCCCTGGCAGAGCTTGAGCCCATGTCCCCTTGTCCTGTTGTTGGTTGCCTGGGAGAAGAGGCCAACCCCCACCTGACTATAATTTCCCTTCAGGTAGTTGAAGAGAGTGATGAGGTCACCTCTAAGCCTTCTCTTCTCCAGACTAAACAACCCCAGCTCCCTCAGCCTCTCCTC
>VWZY01008591.1:319381-334897 GCA_013399075.1 Chloroceryle aenea | reverse complement strand
CTTGGCAAGCTCTTCTGCCAGTTCCTTCATTACCCTAGGATGGATGCCGTCTGGTCCCATAGACTTGTGGGGATCTAGATGATTCAGTAAGGCCCTAACTACTTCCTCCTGGAATACAAGAGGGCTATTTGGTTTCCTATCTCTGTCTACCAGCTCCAGAGGCCAGTTGCCTTGAGGGCCACCTGTCTTACTTGTAAAAACTGAGGCAAAGTTTTAGTTGCTACTGGTTCCTTAGGGAAGACTCAAATGAACAAGAGTTATATTCTTATTTCTGTTTTGCTATTCAGAGTTGGCAAATTTTGAATGAGGTTATCCTTACAATTACTTCTGCTCTGGGCTATGTACTGTGACGTTTCAGCTGGTACCCTGACCTCTCAAGAGATGGATGTTCCTCAGATGAAATCCTTCCATGAAGGGCATCCTTCTGCGTGCAGTGTTTCAGCAATCCCTACTCAAAACCATCTGCTGGCATATTGATGTGCCTGCCAACATGGTGGCCAGCGTGAAGAACAGAGTAAGTATAGTGTTCTCTGCAGGAAATCCTGTTCCTACCACATCATTCTGTGATAATACCTCATCACTTTCCAGTTGATCACACCAGGTAATATTTGTATGCCAAAAATTTACTATTACATTGTCATTTTTCCCATTCTTGTATTTCATTTCTTTGTGCTGAACATGCAGACACACAAATCAAAGAGCAGTTTGTATTTGATGAATCCAGTGTCCTGAAAAATACAGAGAAAGAAAACAATCCTATAGAGAGTAAATCTTCCCTTAGAGGAAGAATTTCTTCATCCATGACAATTGTCAGAACAAGTTATAAAGCAAATTTCTTAAATAAAAAAGCCATTTCTGGAAAATAACTAGAAGTCTTTGATCACAGAGTCCTTTTTTTTTCAGCTTTGCAACTGTGTGTTGTCTCTGATGATACTTCATGAAGGTCATAGTAACTGAAGTACCTACAATGTATACGTGACTTATTCCAGGGGAAAATTATGGAAATAGGAAATGGAAAATTGCATAGGGAGAAAGAGCTCTCTGTTTGCCATTAAAATGTTCATGAGGATGTTGATTTTAGTATGTTAGTTAATGTTCTGCAGATCCACATATATTGGGTCATATCAGATGATGATCATAATCAAATGACACCACATCTCTTGTCCTTGTTAACGGAAAGTGTTGCCCTTTTCAGCAAACCAGGTGCAGAGTATCCTTGTCTTCAGAAAGAGGTGATGATTGCATGGAAAATAAGTAAAACTGAGAGATCTAAAGAGGAGGAGAGAGTCAAGGATTTGTAAAAGAATAGAACAAAGAAGTTGCTACATAAACAAATGGAAGCATTTGATAATAGTACAGTTACATTAGCTGGGTTTAGTTGAAAAAGCTGAAGTGTTGTTATGCCTTAAGTGTTATTTTCTTTGTGTGGAAGCATGTAATTTGCTCAACACCTCCACATTCAAGGTTCCTGTGGTGCAGATGCTGCTGGCCAATAGTTATTCTGTTTCACATGAATAGCTTGCATATGAGTGGGTTAGTACAAAGGATTTTTACTCAGTCATGCTGACGTATTTCAGTCCCATGCCCTACAACATATTGTAAAGTAAGGAGAGAAAAAAATAAAAGGAATTTATGGCTGAGAAGGGCCAAATGACCTTTTGCTTTTCTCACTTGGCAGTGGACATTATCACTAGTGAGCATCATGTTGCCCTGGGCAGATCCCATACTTGGATCAAATGCTCCTGATTTTCTTGGGCTCTCAGGTTGCTCTGCCTTTGGTTCACCATTTCTAGGCTGAGCTGGGGAGGCAGAGAAGGCAGGTCACCATGTCAGCAGTACAGGACCTGGTCCCGCAGGCCTTTCTCCTTGGTTTCCTAGTTTAGCACATTAGGTAACTGCCTGGTTGCATGACTGCTGTTAAGGATTGGAAGCAGCAGGAGCTGCAGGTGCTTACAAGGGCACATATGCCTGTGTACACTCCAGTGCCAGTCCTCTTTTGTGGAAAAAAGAGTAATTTCTGTGTGATGTCTTAGTTAATCATGTATCAGGGATATTTCAAGCCGTGATTCATTTCACAGACTTAACTTGGCATTTCTTTAAACATTGTTTTTTTTTCCCCAGAAAGCACTACTTCAAAACCAGTTCCCTCTCTTGACAGCCTACTGTTTCTAGGGTATATACCAAACAGCAGGAGAAATCTATTTAAGAGCTAATGACCCATTTGGGAGACTTTACAAATTAGGTAGTAATCAGTTGGAGGAGTTAAAAGGCCAGGGCAAAGCCAAGGGAAGTTAATGCGCAAGGCTGCCATTACCTAAATGACACTCTCTGATGAAAGGATCATTAATGCTATTATAAGCCTTTTTTAATTAACGCGTAGTGTATCGATTTCTTAATGTTGGCAATTTTGAAAGATGCAGTTTTACCAGTGTACTAGACCAGATTTTCAAAAGTGCCACAATGAAAAGATTAGATTGCTCCATAGAATACCTGGATCGATATGAACAGTGCTCTTGGAACAGCAGAAGTAGGGTCTTTCAATTTAAAGGAAATGTTCTCAAGACCCTTTGTGAAATCACAGTGATATTTTTAGGATGTGATGGAATAGTTTATAAGGCGCCGGTGGTTGTCCATTAGAATAGTGAATGTTTGGCATTTCTATATTCATTTTCATTCTGGAAGCTCTCCAGATACTTTAGTAACTAGTGAAATAATTATTTTAGTCATCTTGGAATAAAATGCAACAGGTAATTAACAGCACACATTGATAGTATGTAACACTTTGAGGCAGAAATTGCACAAAAGAATTAAAGGAAATTGATTATATTTATTCAGTTTCACTTAAGCATCAGTTCTTGGACAGAACACCTTGAGAAAATAATAACCAGGACCTTTTGTCAAGTGGTCCCTATTATTATTTTCCAGTGGGTACACCCAGTCCCTTGGTGGTTTTTATATTGCAGCAACGTCTGAGGTCTGACAGGCAGAGCCTGGATTGTATTGCACCCATTGTAAAAACACCCCTGCTTCTCTGTCATGGTTTTGGTGTGCAGCTGAAAGAGATGAACAGAGGACTAAAGAAAGGAGAGGTAATGGTCCCCCACTTTACAAAAGGGAAAGAGAGATAGGGAAAAAGAAAATGGTCAAGACTTCTTGATTTCTTATGACCTACGGAGGACAGCTCACTGGTACTGCTGCCAGTGACTGTCACTGGAGGAAAAGTGAAAGCAGTGAGCACAGAGGGTGCTGAAGGGCTGTGATGCAGTCAGAACAGCCCAGAGAAGGATCCAGAGAGCTCTGGCTCGAGAATCATGTAAGTGAAGGTGTTAGAGGCAGTAACTAGAGGATAAACTTTAGTCCAGTTTGCTGTGGAGATCAGATGGTCAATATTTACACAGCACTGAGAATGGAAAATTATAATTATTTTTGTTATGCTGTGGACCATTAGTACTTTTCCTTTTTAGAGGAGAGAGTAGGAAAGGGCAGGCTTTGGATATCATTGCCATCACAGTGGTGACTAAGAATGGACTAAAGCCAACAAAAACAAAAGGAAAACCAAAGACTTAGGTGCTTGTGAAGAAAGTGTTTTTTTTTTTGTCAGCCAATAACATATGGAGCCGATTCTGGCATGGAGGCAAGCTGGCAGGCTGCCAGCAAAGGCAGCTGATCTTAAACAGCTGAAGCCTGCAGGAGGGAGGCTGAAGTGGGAAATGTGTAATGCTGGTGTTACCCAGGCCTGAGACTTCACCTGACTCTTCTGCTCACTCACAGGAAACTTGCTGGGGGGGGGCAGACTTCAAGACAGCCCTCCGTTCTTGCATTAATGCCAAGTTTGCCACCTTCACAACACATCTGTGATAAGTTCATTTTCAGGAACACGGGCAAAACCATTTTTTCACTGCCAGTAAGCAGTCTCCAGATTTCTCTCAATAGATCCCATGTCATATTAACGGGAAGTCCTCCATTACAGGAACTAATCTGGAGACTGGTACTACCTTTTGCTAGTTTATCCAAATTGCCCCGTCTTTTCTATACTACAGTGACTCATCTCATTGCCCTCATTTTACATGCTGCCTCAGGCTCCCTCGGGGCTGTGTCCTTATTTTACTGCTGCTTGCCAAAATGCTTTTCCAAAGAGCGCTGATCACAGGAAATTATTTTCTGAGCAGACCCCTTCCCCTGCCCCACCACTGCTAGGAGCTGCCAGGGGAGGCTGGGCGCTGCAGGAGTCATCCATGCCTCAGGTTTAAACATCGCCTCCTCTGAAGGGGAGGAAGGCCAGCTGTTCAGCAACTATTCTGAGATCACCATCAGCCCAAGCTTTGCTTGTGGTGAAACTCCGCTCTCTTCTCTCTGTGTTTCCAAAAATCCAAATGTGGTCGGTAAGTTTAGAAAGAGGAAGGGAAAATGGAAAAATAAGTCATGCCCACATCTGCTTTCTGGTTTAGCTCAGGTCTGAGGGATGTTTTTTAACCTGTGTATTACCAGCTATCAAGTTGATAGCCTGTATCCTCTGAATGTTCCTTTTTTCCTTCGCTGTAGAACATCTTTGATAGGAGGGGATGGTGTGCTACGGGCATCTTGTGCAACTGCAAAGCCCTGGGGCTGCCTTGTCATTTTGGTACCTATAGCACCCTGATTTGCATGTGGACTTTAAAAACAATTGCTTAACTGGGAAACTGTTTTTAACCTTTTTGTTGAAGGATAATACCCTTCCTGGATTAATCTTTAGATACCTAATGTCCCTTGGTCTTACACAGGAAGTAACTTTCTGGTGACTAGGCTGTAATTAAAAAAAATGTTCATCTTTGGCTGAGAATCCAGTGAACCTATGTAGTGGGACTCAAACTCTTTTATTATACACTGAAACTTGAACAGTAACTCAACAACTACAGATTATGTTGATTGTACAGCAGAATATGCAGAACATACAGGTGAAATAAGTCTGTGTATTTGCGAATGGCCCTTTTTTGAGGTTGAGTATCATAGCAGTGAGCCACTTTATTATAGTAATGGGCTTGGGGTGGTTTGTTACTTTTCAAGGCATAAAGAGATACCAGGATACCTGCTCGTTATTGACAGCTAAGAGACAAGGTTGCTTCTCTACCTGCTACCTCACGTAACAAGAATTTATGAAATCATCTGAGGCTGCCCTTGTCAATTACCATCATCATTATTTCTGTGTTTAAAAAACAAGGCAGAGTTCTTGTGGGCATTGATCAAAGAAGTGCGGTGGTAGTGCACAGTGGTACTGTGCCTCAGCTGAGACCTTATCAGGTAAATTCTTGAGATTTAGGAAGGAAAATAAGTACCCACGTGCTGCATTGCTGTTCCTCATTTAGGGGTGCTCTTCTGCTGAGGTGGAGGCGGGGGATCAGCTGTCTGATTCAGGATTGGGAAATCAGCTAGTACATGAGCACGCACATAGTGATGAACTTGGAGATAAACCATTGCAACTGGGTCGGTAGATTAAGGCTCCTCACTGACAAACTGTCTGCTATGTCTGTATATCCAGCTTCAAAATCTTTAAGAGAATATAGAGAGGTGTAAATGGTCCCTGACGCATCTGAGAGTCAGGTAGAGTAAAACAGTTGTATCCCCTCACAAGCTCTTGTCCACCCCATCCCACTGTACGGGGAATGATGGAAAACCAGCCCTGGTCCTGTGCGAGCCCTGCCCAGCAGCAGCCACAACACGGGTGTGTTATCAGCACCTTTCCAGCTCTCCAGTGCAAAGCACAGCACTGGGAGGGCTGCTATGGGGAAAATTAATTCCAGCCCCGTCAGACCCAATACATCTAGGCAGAGCAAAGTTACCCTGTGCCTTCTTCACCGTGGCCCTCACGTAAGACTTGCCTGCATGATAAAGTTCGATTAAGCAAAGGGATCTACATCCAGGAATACATTTACTCATTTTATATCAATTTGATGAGCTGGTATCTTCAACCTCTGCAATTGAAAAGGGCAATTAAATCTCTGCCATTTGCTTCTTCCATGCCGCAGGAATATGAAAGCAGAATGCTCTGGCAGTAGCTCTGCCTATCCTTGCCCTCCTGCAGAGCCCAGTGACAGTGCTGACAGGGGGAAATGACACAGCTCTGAGCATCTGCATTCAGCCTCAGGAACTGTTAGGCAATGATATGACCAACTCTGCAATCTTTAGACAGTTAGGTTTCGAGACAGTATAGTTACTTTGTGTAAGCTGGTCCATATGTGGGTGCCTACCTGAGTTGAGAATATGTTGTTCAATTTCCCAGCTTCTGAAAAAAACCAAAAATCTCCTTCCTGTATAAATGATGTATTGCTATGAAAGGCCAATTCCAGTGGCTCTAAGGGCTAAATAAACAAAATTATAAATCTCCCCTGGCCTTCACCTGAAGACTTCCTCACTTCAGGTAATTAGCTGTCCACCCTGGATACAAGGGCAAATGGCAGCCAAGGTTTTCTGCTAAGGAGAATTTCTCACGCTGCATAGTGAGACTGACTTTGCTGCTGCTTCTTTAAAAACTGCATAATGCAAATGGTAATTTAAAAATATTTCATTTATGCTGGTCATGAAAAGGAAACAGAACAACAGGAGGTAAGGGAAATTTTGAAGTGCAGATAAATCTTTCTGTTCTTCTTATCTTGGAGGTCAGTGTTTAAAAGTAAGGAGCTATAGATAAAGATCTTCAGCAATTTTCAGTCTTCTCTTGCCTATATATTTCCCAAGTGGCTGTCAAGTGTTATTTCTTCCTGTTGTCAGCTCCTGTTGCCTAGTACATGATATATATTTTAATTGACAGACAGTAACAGCCATTCCAATCATAGCAAGAATGGTATTTTATAGCCAGTGTGGATGGAAGTTGTAACTTAAGGATGTGTCAGCTACGTGTTGGAAATACGAATAATTGATAACTGAACATAATACCTTTTCACAGTCTATATTTATTAGAGACAATGCAATCACAAAATAATTTGGGGGGGGATTTTTAATGGTTTCCTTTATGTATGATTTGCTAGTCTCTGTAATTCAGGAATAAAATTACTCAGCATCAAGTTAGGGGCTGAGTGAAGGCTTGAGGTTAGAAGTGTAATTGGGCATGACAAAATATTCAGTTTTGCCCACAGAAATATTGAATACAAGGTTGACAGTTAGTGTCTTGCTAAAGTCATTCATTGAAAAGTGCCAGCAAGACTTCAGCTTAGGTCTGTGGCAGCGTGGAAGCGTGATTTTCACATATTGTACACATGAGAGGGCAGTAGAGAGGACGCAACAGTCAGACACGCACTGGGGAGGTAGCAGAGGCTCTGAAGAGACTGTACAACACTCCAAGACCACTGCTGTAAGCCCCTTGCTCCCAAGCCTTTGCTGCTCCCATTACTCATGTTGTTTTTGGTAAGTTTCAGCTGAGTGTACTGCGTGAGATCTAATATCCCACCAAAGGATCTGCTAAGCTACCAAAGGCACTGTGAGAACAGAGTACGGTAGGAGAGATAATGCCTTTTAAAGAAACTTTGTGGTCTGAGCATCCATTCACATGGAAGATGTGAATGCCACGGTGTATTTTGGCTTCACTGGAAATTAATGGCTCTGGCACTGATCTTAAAACTCATTTTTTCATGGGCTGGAGTGTGATACAGAGACTTAACTATCTAAATGTTTTGCTGAGGCCATCCCTCTGACATTGGTTCTTATGATGACTGCAGGCCACTTAACCTGTCCTAAGTGCCTTAGAGAAAGGAAGCATCGTTACCCTTATGCTCACTGCAGGGGTGTCATCAAGACCAGAAGGAATTTAAAACCGTCCAAGAGGGTTGGGAGACAGCCCTTTTTTAAAGGGGATACCGGATGTTGTAGATTATACAACAGACAACGTACAAGAAGATTGTCTTTTGATAAATGAAGGGTGAATTCCAGTTGGATAGGATGGTTTTTCATTCATTTGGTTTGTTTATGCTGGAATGAGCAGCTGGTCTGTGGGTTTTGGTAAAGAAGAGATTATTTTTTTCCCCTGTGTTTTCCATGATTGTTGAATGCTGAATAAACTTTAAAGACCTGGAGACAAAAGTAGTGAAATCACTGTGATACAGGAAAGCTTTCCACCTACTCTGGGTTTGTAGCCCACTAGGCTAAGATGACCTCCCAAGTTTTCATGGGTTTTTCCAGTGTCTTCATTATCCACCCAATGGGGTTTTCTAGGCAGGTTTTCAGGGGAGTTTTGTTGGGAATGTGCAGCAGACTCATTGAGGACACCGTGCAAGAGGTGCTGCCTGCCACATGGCTGCCTGCACACCCCACCAGCCTGATGGGTCTGGGAAGCAGCAGAGAGGTCTTCAGCTCAGACACTGATGATTGCATTCTCCTTGTGGCAAATTAACTTCATCTTTGAAAGAGATTCACTGCATCTTAGCAGAGCTTTCCAGAAAATTCAGTTTTATTGCGCATACATTCATATTTCTGTCCAGGAAATCTCCAGGCTTAAATAAAGGTTGCTGAAAAAAAAGAAAAAAAAAAGATATTTTACCTCAAGCTAAGCTAATAACCAGTCCTAGTTATCTTAATGCAAAACCAAGTGGAAATAACAGTCAGGTTTGTTTGTTTTAATATTGACAGCAACTTTCCTCAGCCGTACTCTGCAAACAACAGGAGTCACTCCCCAACACACAATTTTTCACTGAGATAATTAGCTATCTCACAGCTTTAAAAAAATAGGCAAACACTCATTCTTCACACAGAGAAGATACAGACTTCTAAAATTCTCAACTGAGCTGAAGAAAAGAAGAGCTCCTTTCTCACTTAATCCTGAAGCAAATTTCTGCACACCATACAGGATGGATCCTGATGGCTGCCCTGTTGCAGAAAGGCACTGCACTGCAGTGCCTCACTCTTTGTGATGGTGCCATCAGCATCTGTGTTTGGTGGGGACTCTGTGATGGGAACACTGGGGAAGATGGTGGAACTGGTCTGCACTGACATCACACAGCCACAGACAGGGTGGGCTGGGTGCCCCTGACAGCCCCTTTCATAGAAATAGAATGACCTAGGTTGGAAAAGACCTTTAAGATCATTGAGTCCAACCATTAACCCTTCTCTGCCAAGTCCACCACTAAGCTATATCCCCGAGCACCACATCTGTATGTCTTTTAAACACACCCAGGGATGGTGACTCAACCACCTCCCTGGGCAGCCTGTTCCAATGCCTGACAGTCCTCTCCATGAAATTTTTTTTCCTGTTGTCCAGTTTAAACCTCCCTTGGTACAGCTTGAGGCCATTCCTGCTTGTTCCATCACTAGCAGCTTGTGAGAAGAGGCCAGCACCTACCTCTCTACAGTGTCCTTTCAGGTAGTTGTAGAGAGTAATAAGGTCTCCCCTCAGCCTCCTTTTCCTCAGACTAAATAACCCCATTTCCCTGAGCCTCTCCTCGTAAGACTTGTGCTCCAGGCCCTCCACCAGCTTAGTTGCTCAAACAGTCTTGGACTGTCTCCATCCCTGGTGGCTGGCACCTCATAACCAGCTGGGATGTGCCAGCTTCTTCACAAAATGTTGCTGGAAATGTGAATTTAATGAGACTGAAGTCAGCAGGTAGCTTGGCAAATTATCTTTTTTATGTTATTAGTTGGTTTTCAGACATCAATTCCCTCTCCCATTCCTCTGAAAGCTGCCTGTTGATCAAAAGTACGAGTACATAAGTAAAAGTCCTTTGACCCCAGATCTTCTGATCTGAGTGCTAATTCCTCCTCTCAGTAGGGTGAGCAGCTTCAAGCCCTTTGTTTCTTTTTTTTGAGAGAGTGAACAACATTTCTGTTCCTTGCCACAAAGGTGGCATTACAACTGGGATTGCCCACCTGCTCATGCTTTTGTCAATACCTCTGCTCCACCCAATCCTCCAAGAGCAGCCTGCAGAGGGGTCCTTCACCTGTCTCACTTCCCACCACTCCAGTGCTGGGCCATTACCCCAACACCAGTGGTCCTTCAAGCACTCCAACACAGGAACATGTCTCAGCAATGTGGACCCCTCTGAGGATTTCTGATCTGTTCATTGCTTTCCTCAGCAGTCTGGAGAAGAGTAAGTCAAGGTTGTGGTATTTTTAAAGGCAAGAAGCTGGGATAGTGGCTGTTGCTGGTGATTTCAGGACGGGCTCAGGAAGACATGTGCAGACTGACAGGTTCTGACACCATGGACATTATTAGCTTTCTTTCCACCTTGGCAGAAAACAGAGCTTTCTTCAGAGGCAGAATTTCTTCAGAAATTCTTCCAGAGCCTAGGGCCTTCACAAACCTTGTTTCCATTAGGGATGAAATGTGCATACACTAATTAAAGAACTGGCTCTTAAAAGGCAGCATTAGCTGAAGAGAAGGAGAATGGCCCAGCACCAGTAACACTGGCTTGCTCTGTCCTTGGGCGGTGCACTGCTGAGGGCTCTGTCCTGTTCTGAATAGGAGAGTGGCTGAGTCCACCAAAACCAGTGGAAATACTCTCACTGCAACATGTAAATAGTGTACCTTGGTCTTTCACATATGAAAACATGTGGTTATTACATTGCTTTCTTGATGGCAATCTTATTTTACGTCAACTGTTTGAAATGTATTACTCCTCCAGCAGTAATACATGAAGTCCTTTCTCTTCTGCGGGCCATTTCTCATAGTTTCAGATCAAAAAGCTTTTGCAATATGCAATTATTTGTTACACGTACATTACATGCTGATGTGAAACCTAATTTCTCCTCAGTGCAGAGAAGAGGTGGAATCGTTAATATCCCCCTGCTCTGAGAAAGTCTGTGGAATAATAACATGGGAAGCTGAAATAATCATTCTGACATCAGTTGTTCTCCCCTGAGCCTGCCCACAAGAAATCATATGGAGAACTGTTAGAGGCAGGCATCGCTGAAGATTGCCTGCTAATTTTACTCCCTGTAACATAATCTGTTTATTCAGAAGATACACTTTATCTTCTCTGCTGTGATTCAGAAGAATCTTAATCTGACATGATTTCTTTCATTCTCTCTCCTTAGTAATTAATATTGCAGCATGAAATCTGAGTCTTACTCTTTATTGCAAGCAATATATTATTAAGTGATTCCTTTTCCTCAAGAAAACATCATCTATACTTTATTATTAACTCTCTAAATCTGCTTTTCTTTTATAATAAGAGCATTGTATTCGAAGAAGGTACTTCAGTGTCTAGATTTTTGTTTTTATTGCAAAAGAAAGCTTGATTAAAATGGGAGCAGGAATAGTCTAGAAAAGTACAGTTTATATAATTATTCAAATACAGCCTTTGTTTGTGTTTCAAACAGCTTCCCAAAGGTGAGTATCTGTTTATAACCTTATTTATGAGATACCCGAGGGACAGTGGCTCTAGCTTATTTTGCAGAATGGCTGGATTTCCTTTTCTTATATTTCTGGGGTGGGTTTGTTTGTTGGTTTGGTTTTAATTTATTTTTGTTGGGGTTTGGGTGGAATTTTTTTGTTTTTGTTTTTTTTTTTTTAATGTTGAAATTGAGTTTGGCCTGTTTCTGAAAGTTGAGTGCCTGAAGACCTGACCCATTTCTTCAGAACAAAAAAATCTGACTCTCAGTGCCTCAGTTTGAGTAAGCAGTACCCAGAGCTGCACATGTTTCCAGTGTTTAGAAGCATCTGGCCTGTGATCAGTGTTTGACCTAAAGGACGCATTCACAGACCACTACTCAGAGGGGTTTTTTTCACTGCCCTGCTTTTCTCTTTTCTGGTTTCCCCTAAGGTCCTGGGTCAAAACATATATTGCTCCATCATCCACTGGCTCTTCTTGTTCCCATATATCCCACACTCAGAGCAACAGTAAATGAAATATGAAACTTGCCCCAAATGCCATTTTAGTGATGCAACAGGAGACATTCTCAAGCAGTCAAAATAGAAAGCAATTGCGTGAGTATGCAGTAAAATCAGTTGATGATAAATCTTTTCTTCCCATGGTTCCTTTCTTTATGTTAATGTCTTCTTCTCTCATTATTTTACTCTCATTTTCCTCTCCAAATATTTGACTGTTAATAGAATAGTTGAAGGAATATGATACTCACCTAGGATGTACTTTTCTTTCGCTCATAACTCTACTGCAGATGTGATTTTCAGCATCTAATATTTGCTATGCTTCAGTTCCCTGGCTGTAAGGTAAGGGTGGCATTTCTCTGTAACATGGGGGCACTGTAAAACAGAACCACTTAAAGTCAGGTAGTGGTTTGGGTATGGTCTGGTGAGGCTCTTAAAGAACTTGGATGGATTAAGGGAGTGGTGTGCTCCAACCTTCTAGCCAAAAACCTTTTAGGAGACTGCCACTCGCATCACCTCTACTACTTGTAACAACCAGGAAAAAGGGGCTGTGGAATTCTCCGTATGTGTATACATGAAAGACAGACCGTACAGAGCTCTTTGCAAAGTAGGAAAGACCTGTCTCTCTAACCACAACGGCAGATAGCCCTCTGTAGAAATCTGCCTGTGAGTACAAATGAAGACAGAATAATTCTTAAAATTCAAAGAAATTGCTTTTGACAAAAATTCCCCAGCCTGGCATATGGAAGATTATGGAGTTTTGTAGAGGAAATAATGTTCCCCAGCAAAAACTGAACAATGCTCTGCACACTCACTTAAAGCTCCCTCAAAGCCCTGTCTTGCCTCAAGACACTCCCTCTAGGATGGACATTTCTCACCCAAAAATTGTTTTAGAAGGCCAGGAGGGCCTGGACCTAAAAACACTTTTCTCAGCTGCCCATGTAGAGAGTAAAATGAAAGACTTGAGTTCATTATAGTTCAGAAATAACTGAGACTCCCAGTGAAAAACTGAGTTGAGCTCATAGCCTAAGGAAAGCCATCAACCAGCAAGGCTGATTCATGTGTCGGTTCCCTGGGCCAGGTAAGTCCCTGTCACGGTGAGCTGTCCCCTGCTTTGCTTGCAGGCAAATACAGGCATGAGCTTCCTCAAAATTCCCTTCTTGCCTTCTCACACTTCCAACACACATAACTACACGCGCAAGCAGTTGTTCTTCTACATTGTTCTGCCTAAGCATCATAGTGGCAACATAATTGATAATTCATCCAATCCATGAATAAATTATTGTTCAGGACTATAAAAAGAGCTATGATAGGTGGCTTAACAAAAGACAGTACAGCTCTGCAGGCCTTTTGGAAGAATCACTTGAAGGGTAACCAGAGATATCTTTGTTTTGCTTGACCTTAAGAGTCCTACTGTGGCAAATAATAATGAAACTGTATTTTGTGGGATGCACACCCTTGTGAGAGGTGGATTGCTCTGTAACTGTGTATTAGCACTGTAAAATGGTTTGCCACATGACTGTGTTGGCTTAAATCATCCAAAGAGGCTGAGGAAACAGGCAGAAAGGGAGGGGAAAAGCCTCTAGAGTCTGGATCAGTCTCCCTTTGAACCTGCACAAACTTATTCCTTCATGATTCAGAGAACAGAAACAGGGAAGTCTGTGAGGGCTCTCAAGGAAGATGATCAGCTAAGGGACTAGACTGGTGTGTCACCCGGTGATGAGCTTCTATATGTAAGAGAGCAATGCAAGTGGATGGTTTGCTTTCAAGCCCTTTCTCCGCATATCAGAATGGGTTGATCCTGCTTTTCAAAGCAATTGTTTGAGTTATACCACACCATACAGAGATTATCATAGGGAAGACCAGGACCTGCTTAAACTCATGCAGATCCATTGGATCCACATGATGAATATGCACCACACTTGTGTCAAGGGCATGGCCAAAGTGGTAATAAGTGTGATGTTGCTCCAGGAGCAGATCTCAGCAGTTTTCTGGAGAGGGGAGATCAGAGTGAGGTAACGCTGCGGCGGTGGAGTTACACCCGCAGCTATGCTTCATGGGTCACTTGGCTTGCAGGCTGGCATAGCTCCTGCACCTCATTTCCAAGATGAATGTTCTCGACAAGAAATGTGAAATTCATGGAAGGCAAGCAGAACTGGTGTAACCAGCTGAAGTCTTAGAAAATATGAATGAATATTCATGCAAAAAATGGTTTCATTGTTCAGCTCAGCCAAAAACCTCGCTCCGACTTTGTCGTTCTCTGTGTTGAAAAAAAAATGGGTTGCAGTAAGCACAGCTTTTCAGACTACTTTCCTACATTTGTGTCATTCTTTGGACTTCTAATTAAATATTGAAGAGACAAAGGAGACTTGGCAGGCAGTCATACTCACAGCAGTCTAATGTCATACAGATTCTCTGAAAGAAAAATGTTCTGAAACAGATGAGATAATGTACTTAACTTTGAAAAAAATGCCACTAAGCACTCACTGGACAAATACTCTCATAACATTTTATCATTAGTACAAGAAAATCAATACTTCTAAAACATCTGACTGCGGCAATAGCAGCTGAAGGTCCATGTTAACATTAAACCAGATTTTTACAGTGAAATTTTTTGAGTTTTCAAGGGCCACTATTTTTCTGTTTCTCTCCAACCAAATTAGGCTCAAAGCAGTGGGAGCCATCTCTTGAACACAGTGAATCCCTTCTGTGCAGTGATAAGTGAGAGTTTTTTCAGGTTCTCATAGCTTTTGGTGAAGGGCCATCTTTTCTTCTTCCTTTTCAAAAGAATCTCCAATAAAACTGTACAAATAGAACTGCAATAATTATATCTGTCTCAGTAAAAGTAAAAAACTCGGTGTTTTCCTAGACGCTTTTGATTATTACGCCTCCATGTATCCCTGACCTCCCCCATTTTCCTTCAACTGAAGATTGTTGAGACTGAAAGAATGAATAAATAAACACAAATTTTTTAAAAGTTTGAAGCTACTTGAGATGCTTCTGACACAAGCAGCCCCCAGATAAAACACTGCAACAGGAAGTTCTCTCCTACAGTCCATTCCTTTTAATTGGTGTAATTCTTCATGCATCTTAATCAGGGAGTGAATAACTCCAGAAGCTTAATTCTAACTAAAACATGAGGGTTGTTTTTTTTTTTTACTATGCCACTGAGACACACAGCTCTATAAGGCTGGATGGGATCAACTGAAGGGTACTAAGGGAGCTGGCAGAAGCATTCACCAAGCCACTTCCCATCATTTACCAGCAGTCCTGTCTAACTGGGGAGGTCCCAGTTGACTGGAAGTTAGCAAATGTGATGCCCATTTACAAGAAAGGCCAGAAGGAGGATCAGGGGATCTCCAGGCCTGTCAGTCTGACCTCAGTGCCAGGGAAGGTTGTGGAGCAGATCATCTTGAGTGCCATGACACAGCACATACAAGAAAGCCAGGGGATCAGGCCTAGACAGCATAGGTTCAAGAAAGTCAGGTCCTACTTGACTAACCTGATCTCCTTCTGTGACAAGGTGATGTGCTTAGTGGATGAGGGAAAGGCTGTGGATTTTGTCTACCTGGACTTTAATAAAGCATTTGACACCATTTCCCACAGCAGTCTCCTGGAGAAACTGGCTGCTCATGGCTTGGATGGGTGTACAGTTTGCTGGGTAAAAAAACGTCTGCCTGGCTGGGTCTAAAGAGTGGTGGTGAATGGAGTTAAATCCAGCTGGTGAC